>CM064574.1:1491860-1709360 GCA_032716605.1 Paralithodes platypus
CAATGGGAAGTATGTGGAAGACGAGAAATCTCGGAATGAAAGTAAAATGTGCAATGTATCAAGGAATTGTTGTGCCAATAGTGATGTATGGGGCTGAGACATGGGATCTGAAGGAAAAGGAGAGAAGAAAGCTGGATGTGATGGAGATGAGCTGCTTGAGGAGTATGTGTGGACTAACTCGTACAGACAGATTGAGGAATGAAGAGATAAGTAGGAGAGTGGGGCAGCAGGAACATTTGTCAGCCAGAGTGGACAGAAGGGTACTGAGCTGGTATGGTTATGTTGAACGAATGGAAGATGAAAAGCTTACAAAGGGAATATGTGAGTCAGATACAAGGGGAGATAGAAGGGCAGGAAGACCCCCATTGAGATGGAGAGACTGTGTAAGACAAGTTTTGGATGATGGAGGAATGACTATAGATCAGGCAAGGGAAGTGGTAATAATCAGGAATGAATGGAGAATGCTTGTGAAAAGATGAGTGAACACGTGGTCATTTGGGGGAAGGGGTCGGGCGCAAGTTGGACTAGATAATAGTCCATCAGGCGCCTGGCCCGGGGAGACGATTTATATGAAGGGTGCGCCTGGAAGTGTAATGGGCGGGCTTGTGGCTTCGGCTCCGCTGCATGTCTGCCTGCCAAGATCGGAACCTCTCCGGGTGGTCGGAGGCCGGGGGAGTGCTGGAGGGACCTTGGTGACCCTGGTCTCCGGGTCTTCTCCTGAATGACCTAGATGTGTGTGAATTTGTAATTTGTTTTAGTGTGTTCATTGTTTTCTGTTGTGTTTTGTGTTGTCCCTATTCTTGCTCTGTCTTGAGTCGCCCCCCCCCCCCAAAAAAAAAGGGAAAAGTGGGGATTGGGCCTGAGTAAATAGATAGATAGATAGACATATCTATCTGTTTGTGTATGTTTTCTATCTATGTTTGAAAGTCTATCGATTTATCTATCTATCTATCTATTTATCTATCTATCTATCTATCTATCTATCTACTGTATCTATCTATCTGGTTGTTTACATATCTGTGAATCTATTGACCTTATGTATGTATCTATCTATCTATCTATTTTTCCAATACTCGCTCTCCTCCCTGTCATCCTTCTTCCTATCTCATTTCCTCTCTCTCTCTCTCTCTCTCTCTCTCTCTCTCTCTCTCTCTCTCTCTCTCTCTCTCTCTCTCTTCAGTAATTAATTTATTCCACTTGTATGGTTCTGAAAAAAGTTCTCCCTTTATATTTATTTACTCTCTCTCTCTCTCTCTCTCTCTCTCTCTCTCTCTCTCTCTCTCTCTCTCTCTGTCAGCCTATCTATCTACTTATACATCTATCTATCTATCTATCTATCTATCTATCTATCCATCCATCTATTTATCTATTAAGCTCTGTCTCACACACACTTAGCCTATATAGACCAAGATGAGGCGTGTTTTTTTTTGCGAGTCCAACAAGTCAAAATATCTTGACCTTTGATGAGTCAGGTGGTTTAAAGGTCGGCTCCCAGTCGGAACTGGCCAGGAAAAAATAACATCTTAAATTTCAAACACATCGCCTTTGAAGAAAACAAATGTCGTAACCTTGATTTTATTGAGAAAGGTGAACAGCATCTTAAGGTTCAATTCAACACGTTTCGGAAATAAAATACTATATATTTCATAGCATTTAGGTAAGTACTTCCTCTATGTATTGTCTCTTAAACATTTTATATACAGAACAAAAATATAATATATATATATATATATATATACCGGTATATATATATATATATATATATATATATAGAGAGAGAGAGAGAGAGAGAGAGAGAGATATATAGATAGATATGTACACAGTATATATATATATATATATATATATATATATATATATATAAGAACGGGTTCGACCATATGGATTATAGCTAAATATGAATATTGGAGTAAGGGGTCGGGCTTAAGTTGGACTAGATAATAGTCCATCAGGCGCCTGGCCCGGGGAGACGATTAATATGAAGGGTGCGCCTGGAAGTGTGGTGGCAGGGCTTGTGGCTTTGGCTCCGCTGCATGTCTGCCTGCCGAGATCGGAACCTCTCCGGGTGGTCGGGGGCCGGGGGAGTGCTGGAGCGACCTTGGTGACCCTGGTCTCTGGGTCTTCTCCTGGGTGACCTGGATGTGTGTGAGTTTGTGCTTTTTATCTGTGTTTATTCGTTATTTTATGTTGTTTTTGTGTTTTCCCTATTCTTGCTCTGTCTTGAGTCGGCTACCCCCAAAATGGGGATTGGGCCTGAGCATATAGATAGCTAGATAGATAGATAGATAGATGAATACAACACGCAACCATGGCTGGAAGTTAGAGTGATAGAGAAAAGCACAAAGTAAAAATAATATGGTAATTTAAGTCTATTGCCCTAGAAATGTAATCACTAAGATTGTTTAAACCCCCTTGAGGATTATGATGCATTTGACAATATATTCCGGTTATTATTAGACGATTTTATTAAGGAGGGATCAGCGTGAGTCATAAGGTTGGATAAAAACACCATATGAGGAGGAGTACTTTATTTACAGCGTTTCCCAGATAGCGAAACCTGAAGAAGCTATCTGCGAAACGTTATCATTAAAGTGTATTTCCTCAGATGGTGTTTTTTATCCATGTTGTCTACTTTCTAAGTACCGCTCAACAGTCATAAGGTTAACTGAGGTTGACTTTACCTCTTTGATTGCTAGAGGTCTTACCTAAGCTGTATGAATTCATTTACCAATAGCGAGAAAAAAACTGCCAAAACGCGTCACGGTCCTCCAAAATCCTCCTTCAAGATATATTTGTAAATTTTTCGATAGAAAAATTTCCCAGCCGAAGGCCGGCTCCTCTTAAATTACAGGCTCGCTATCGCTCGCCAGAAAATAATCGACACCTAAATTGCATGATAGGTCTTAATATTGGCATCAAAATGGGGAGAAAGATCTTAAAATCACCAAACTAACGGGCCGGCCCGAACGTCTTAAAATCTCAGAAGTAATGGCTAATGGGGCTAAACATGAGGGAGAAAGAAGTTCAGAAAAAGCAACTCCCCCCCCCCTTTTAATGAAGATGTGATATTAAACCATTTTCTGAATACAAGTGAAGGTGACCCAATAAATTCCTGTGTTGGTGGTGTAATGGTTTAGGTGCTTATGTTCTGGGTGTGGTGTCCCGAGTTGGAATCCCGGGAGGACCATATGGTTTCATTGGTTTATTCAAGTCCATTGGGGGTTGTAATTGATGTTAAGAACGGGGTGTTACTTAATTACGGTCACCTGGGAAATAACATGGAGAATAATAACACCTGAGAAAACACTTATAGAAAGGTATATCATTATGATCATGGGGGTATAATTGATAGTTACTTTACCTCTCTCTCTCTCTCTCTCTCTCTCTCTCTCTCTCTCTCTCTCTCTCTCTCTCTCTCTCTCTCTCTCTCTCTCTCTCTCTCTCTCTCTCTCTCTCTCTCTCTCTCTCTCTCTCTCTCTCTCTCTCTTTATACAGAATTTACCGCTCAATTATCTCTCAATATATACTGCATCTCGGTAATTTTTCTTCATATTTGTTTCATCCCCAACCAAAACAATTTTTTCGCGTGGGGTGCTCCGGGCCCGCGGGGAGCTATGTAATGGGTTTTATTTATAGATTATTAGGGTTCTTTTTCCGAAGGTTGAGTGTGGGCCCAACGTACCCCGGAATATATTGTCCCTTTAGTATCGACTCCCTTGTGGTGGGGGAGTCCTTCTATCTAGAGGGCATGGTTGATATAAACCGATTATTTTATTATTATTATCATTATTATTTTATTATTATTAATTTTATTATTATTATTAGTGTTATTATTATTATTATTATTATTATTATTATTATTATTATTATTATTTGTATTATTATTATTATCAGTAGTAGTAGTAGTAGTAGTTGTTGTTGTTGTTGTTGTTATTGTTGTTGTTGTTGTTGTAACATTATTATTATTATTATTATTATTATTATTAGTATTATTATTATTAGCTCGATGATGCCTTTTTATCTTTGATGCTGGCTAAATGTAGACGATGTTATGCAGGTTTAGAAGGACTTTGGTTATGCAGAGGGTTTCTTGAGATCGTAGTTACCCCTTTGATTCGTAGAGGTTATTATAAGCTAAAGGAAATCGTCTAATGGAAACCAGAATATGATTTGGGAAGGCTGGATATGGATTAGGGAAGGATGGATATGGAGTAGGAGAGGATGGAAATGGATTAGGAAACGATGGAAATTGATTGGAAAAGGATGAGAATTGATTAGGAAAGGATGGAAATTGATTGGAAAAGGATGAGCATGGATTAGGAAAGGATGGGAATGGATTAGGAAAGGATGAAAATGGATTGGGAAAGGAAGGAAATGGATTGGCATAAGATGTAAATGAATAGGGATAAAATACAAATGGATTGGTAAAGGATGAAAATGGATTAGGAAACGATTGAAGTAGATTAGGAAAGGATGGAATTGAAACGGGAGAGGGAGGATAGTTACAGGTGAAGGTATTGAGGGATAAGCCTTTACAACGGCACCTCGTAGCTACTTTCTACTTTTTCCTATTATCTGAAGAGTGTAGAGAGGGGAGAAGGGGTGTTGGAGAGAGAGGAAGCTGTTGGAGTGGCTTTGTTATACAGTAATATAAAAAAAAAAAATCCTAAAATCCCGATATGTGTGGGTAAAAAGAAATTACTCGGTTATAAGTGCAGTCTATCGGGGATTCAGAGCAAAATACTTACATAGGTGATATTTAAATGTCTGGACTGTGTCGCTTTCTCCAACAAAACTAGGCTATTTATTCCACAAGTTAACCTCGAGATTGAAAAAAGAAATACTTCGTTTAATGTGAACAGGTTTTGTTTTTCGATTACTGTATAATGTAACTTAAAACTAATTATTTATTGAGAAGGACTTGCATCTATACTGTCATGGCCATTGATAATGCTAAATACTTCAATTACATTGTATCTTACTCTGAACTTCACCACATTAAATAGGTTTAGTTCTTTTAGTCGCTCCTCGTACGGTTTGCTGGCAACGAGGAATAATATATAAAGTAGTTACTCTCCATTAAAATCACAATTTCAGAACATGTTCCTCGGCAGTACATCTCTCTCTCTCTCTCTCTCTCTCTCTCTCTCTGTATATAATTATATATAGAGAGAGAGAGTAAATAATGTATTGGTCAGGCCGAGATGACACCCATACTATTCTTTGGCACGGGAAACGCCGGGCAGCCCTCCAAACATTTAATATGACCCAACAATATTAAATAAAGAAAACTGCTCGAGCTTGTCTAAGAAAAAACACAATGTTTATTTTCAGATATTTTATTTTCTTATTCCAATATCGGAAATGGCCTCTCTCTCTCTCTCTCTCTCTCTCTCTCTCATCACTTCCTTGTTCTACTTCTTTCTTCTTTTTCTTCTTGTCTCTCCTCCTGCCTTCTTCTGTCATTATATTCTTCTTCTTCTTCTTCCCCTTCATCTTCTTCTTCTTCTTCTTCTTCTTCTTCTTCTTCTTCTTCTTCTTCTTCTCCTCCTCCTCCTCCCTCCCGTTTCTTCCTCTTCGGCTTCTTCTTCTTCTGTTGCTGTCACACATTTTTTGTCCTACACCAGAAAACTCTACGTCATTTGTCAGCCTCATTCCAAGCTTCTTAGTCGCTGTTTGTCTTCTCCTGTTTTCTTATATTTTGCTCTCCCCTGCTCTAATTATTCCTCTTAATTTTCTTCTTCTTGTTCTTCTTCATCATCATCATCATCATCATCATCATCATCATCATCATCATCTTCTTGTTCTACCTCTTCTTCTTCTTCTTCTTCTTCTTCTTCTTCTCCAATTACTGCTCTTTATTAATTTTCATTTTCTCTAATTACGCCCCTTCATTTTCTTCTATCTATCTATCTATCTATTGCCTGACGCCGTGATCCCCGAAGGGGTGGCCACGAACGAACCGCCCCCATGCCCCTCTGGCCCCAGTCAGTCGACGCCCCTCCCCCCAACCAGCACCGCCTTCGTTCATGTACTTCCTCACTCCATCCTTCCACCTCTCATTCGGTCTACCCTCTCTGTCCCTCCACCTCGCTCTCGTACACCCTCTTAGTCATTCTCTCGCTTTCCATACGTTCGATATGGCCGAACCATCTCAAGTTGTTCCTTTTCACACTTTCCAGCACATATACCTCCAAACCACACCTCCTTCTTACTTCCTCATTAGTCTGTCTATCCCTCCATGTAACTGCGCACGCACTCCTTAAGTAATTCATTTCCACTGCTCTCACTCTTGGTCTGAGTCTCTCAACCAACGTCCATGCTTCGCTTCCGTAAGTCAGTGTCGGGATTACCACACTGTCGTGCAAGGACTTCTTCACTTCCATACTGACCACCCTATTTCTTGTTACTGCTTTTAGCGTTCCTACAACCCTCTTCCTCTGTTGTACCCTCTCCCGAACTTCTTCATCCATAGTCCCATCTTTACTCAACACACTGCCCAGATACTTAAAAGACTTGACGATCTCCATAGCCTGACCGTTCAGCTTCACCTCACACTCTGTGACTTCACCCCTTTCGAAGACCATAACCTTGCTCTTCCCCGCATTTACCTTCAAATTCCGTTTTTCGCACACTGTTCCAAACTCATTTACCAGACCCTGCAACTCCCATTCATTATCACTCATCAGAACTGTATCATCAGCAAACAGCAGTATAGGTAGCTTCCACTCAATTCCCTCCCTTTTCAGCAATACACCAACATCCACTGCTCTTGATAGTATTTCTTTCATGACTCCATCTATATATACAGTAAACAACCATGGGGACATCACACACCCCTGTTTCAAACCTTTTACTTCCATTTCGTTATTTACTTTTGACTTTCCTTCGAGGTCTATAATATTTTGTTCATGGTCTTTTAGGTTGTCTGTCATTTTAGTTTTCTGATTCATCTTATACATGTTCTCGTTTTTCAATTTCTTCATTGTCTTCATGTTTTGTTTCAATAGAATACACATACATACTCACACTCACTCATCGTGTTGTCATGCTTGTCTCTCAGTTTCTTCATTTTCATCTTGTTTTGCTTCAATTGAATACACATACTCATACTTAATACACATACTCACACTTAATACACATACTCATACTTAATACTCATACTTAATACACATACTCATACTTAATACACATACTCACACTTAATACACATACTCACACTTAATACACATACTCATACTTAATACACATACTCATACTTAATACACATACTCACACTTAATACACATACTCACACTTAATACACATACTCACACTTAATACACATACTCACACTTAATACACATACACACTTAATACACATAATCACACTTAATACACATACTCACACTTAATATACATACTCATACTTAATACACATACTCATACTTAATACACATACTCATACTTAATACACATACTCATACTTAATATACATACTCATACTTAATACACATACTCATACTTAATACACATACTCATACTTAATACACATACTCACATTTAATATACATACTCATACTTAATACACATACTCATACTTAATACACATACTCATACTTAATACACATACTCATACTTAATCATCATATGTTCATGCTCGTCGTAAAAGTCATCATATTCTAATGCTTGTCTGACAGTTTCTTCATTTCCATCTTGTTTTGCTTAAGGGGGGTGACCTGCTTTTTGTTATTTCTGTACTTTTCTCTCTTTCTCTGGCTTGTATCCATTCGGCCCCATTCAGCCTACTGTTTTAAGACGTTTATCCCCATCCAGGTGTCAATTTTTTACTGGTGAGCGGTAGCGACCCAGCATATTTTTTATTTTTGTTTGACAGCAGGCTAAATTTGTAAATTTTTCGATAGAAAAATTTCTCCGGCGAAGCCGGATTTCTTCATATAGGCCTAATGCTGGCTCGATATCGCTCGCCAGGAAGAAATCGACACCTAGATGGGGATAAACGTCTTAAAACAGTAGGCTGAATGGGGCCAAATGGATACAAGCCAGAGAAAGAGAGAAAAGGACAGAAATAACAAAAAACAGGTCACCCCCCTTAAAGAGAATAAACCTACACACACTCAGTCAGCGTATTCTCATGTTTGGCTTGTAATGTCGTCTTTTGCTTCTTGTTTTGCTTCAATTGAATACACATGCTCACACTTCCCCATCATATGCTCATGGTCATCTTTCAATTTCTTCTTTTTCTTCTTGTTTTGCTTCAATAGAATACAGATACTCACACTCACTCATCGTGTTTTCATGCTTGTCATTCAATGTCTTTATTTTCGTCTTGTTTTGCTTCAATTGAATACACATACTCACACTCACTCATCGTGTTTTCATGCTTGTCATTCAATGTCTTCATTTTCGTCTTGTTTTGCTTCAATAGAATACAGATACTCACACTCACTCATCGTGTTTTCATGCTTGTCATTCAATGTCTTCATTTTCGTCTTGTTTTGCTTCTATTGAATACACAGATACTCACACTCACTCATCGTGTTTTCATGCTTGTCATTCAATGTCTTCATTTTCGTCTTGTTTTGCTTCAATTGAATACACAGATACTCACACTCACTCATCGTGTTTTCATGCTTGTCATTCAATGTCTTCATTTTCGTCTTGTTTTGCTTCAATTGAATACACAGATACTCACACTCACTCATCGTGTTTTCATGCTTGTCATTCAATGTCTTCATTTTCGTCTTGTTTTGCTTCTATTGAATACACAGATACTCACACTCACTCATCGTGTTTTCATGCTTGTCATTCAATGTCTTCATTTTCGTCTTGTTTTGCTTCTATTGAATACACAGATACTCACACTCACTCATCGTGTTTTCATGCTTGTCATTCAATGTCTTCATTTTCGTCTTGTTTTGCTTCTATTGAATACACAGACTCATACTTAATCATCATACGTTCATGCTCGTCATTCAATGTCTTCTTTTTCTTCTTGTTTTGCTTCTATTGAATACACACTCATACTTAATCATCATACGTTCATGCTCGTCATTCAATGTCTTCTTTTTCTTCTTGTTTTGCTTCTATTGAATACACAGACTCATACTTAATCATCATACGTTCATGCTCGTCTTTCAATGTCTTCTTTTTCTTCTTGTGTTGCTGCAATAGCATACACAGACTCGCAATAAGTCATCATATTACCGTGCTTATCTTTCAGTTTCTTAATTTTTCTTCTTGTTTTGCTTAAAGATAATAAACATACACACACTTTTTTTTTCTATGTGATTGAGGGAGGCAAAAGGCATAACTGCCTATAGCGAGTGCCTCCCCCATAGTTGAAAGAGTGACAGGGCCAAAATCAAGGGACGTTCGAGCCAAAATGCCTGGACACACGGAGTTTGAAGCAATTTAAGTCATAGGAAGAGGGTAAAGACTGATTCTGGGAGATAATTATATGCTCATGCTTGTCTTTCAATTTTGTTGAGTGGTATTTTTGTATTGTTTACTGTGTGTTTCTGTTTGTGTTATCTGTATTTTGTTTTAGTCTTGTTTTGATTTGATTTTGTGTTGTTTTTGTTGTATTTTGCTTTGTTTTTGTGTTGTTCCTGTTTTGTTTTTGTTTTGGGTGGTTTAGAGGTGGGTTTATGGGATTATTTACCGCGGTTGTTTTTCCCAGGAATTCTTATCACACATATACTTTAAGCAAGGTAGGCAAAAAATATGGAGAGTATTTTGGCTAGATCCACAGTCATTTGTTTCTGAAGCCTCCCTATCTCTCACACACACTCTCACTCTCTCTATTTCTCTCTCTCTCTCTCTCTCTCTCTCTCTCTCTCTCTCTCTCTCTCTCTCACACACACATATGGGACATCCTGACGACGTATACAGAATAAACAGACATAACAAAGCTACTCCAACAGCTTCCTCTCTCTCCAACACCCCTTCTCCCCTCTCAACACTCTTCTCTGAGCTAGTGCCGATACAAATGGACAGTCCTGTATAGAATGTAAGATTCAGAGTCGTACAGATTCCAGGACAAGCTCAATAGAAAATGAAAGAAAATGAAATGAATGAGTCTCTGTTTCACTCATATTATCTTTCACTCATTTTCCTCATGTCATTAACCTCTGATTCTCAACTGTTTTCTCTCTCTCTCTCAATCTCCTCTCCTCTCTCTCACACACACACACTCTCTCTCTCTCTTCACTTCTACACTGCCACCCTCCACTGAGTCGGCTTTTAGTTTAAATCCTGACCTCTCTCCTTTCTCATCCACTTCCTCCTTCTCTCTCTCTCTCTCTCTCTCTCTCTCTCTCTCTCTCTCTCTCTCTCTCTCTCTCTCTCTCTCCACTTCTACACTGCCACCCTCCACTGAGTCGGCTTTTAGTTTAAATCCTGACCTCTCTCCTTTCTTATCCACTTCCTCCTCCCCCTCTCTCTCTCTCTCTCTCTCTCTCTCTTACTCTCTCTCTCTCTCTCTCTCTCCACTTATACACTGCCACCCTCCACTGAGTCGGCTTTTAGTTTAAATCCTGACCTCTCTCCTTTCTCATCCACTTCCTCCTTCTCTCTCTCTCTCTCTCTCTCTCTTACTTTCTTGCTTTTACTCTCTCTCTCTCTTTCGTACTCTACTTACTCTTACTCACATTATATTACTTTTACTCTCACTCACTCACTCACTCACTCACTCTCTCTTACTCTTACTAATTCTCTCGTACTCTTACTTACTCTTAATCTTATTCTCTTGCTCTCTCTCTCTCTCTCTCTCTCTCTCTCTCTCTCTCTCTCTCTCTAGCCTTGGATATAGCTGCAATATGTCGGTTCTGTAAATTAGGCTACTGACCTGATATATTTTCCTGGTTCTTCTCCTTCTTGTCTATCCTTTCATCAGACCCTCGTATTTTTTATCACTTGTATTATTATTATTATTATTATTATTATTATTAGTAGTAGTAGTAGTAGTAGTAGTAATATTATTATTATTAGTAGTAGTAGTAGTAGTAATATTATTTGTATTATTATTATTATTTGTATTATTATTATTGAGATACAGGGAAGTATTGCAATATATTAATGTATGTTTGTTCTCTTTGCAGGTAACATAATGAGGACCCTATGGTAGAACAGGTGTGCTTGATGGGAACAGGTACGATAACACTTTACTATATCTACCACCAATCTACCCTTTCTACCATATATACCATCTATCTACTATACCTGCCACCAATCTGCTTTCCGCCTAACTTCAACAATCCTTCGCTAACTTCTACCCAACTACTACCAACTTCCAACTTGTTAATCGTATCGCTAACTGCTCTCTCTGCCTCTTTCTCCCCCAATCAGCTAGGGAAGGGTTTTCTGGTCCCCTTTCTCCCTCATGTTTAGCCCCATTAGTTTTGAGGTTATACGACATTCGCCCCATTAGTTCTGGCAATTTTAAGACTTTTCGCCCCATTGTTCTGTCAAAACTAGGACCTTTCAAGCCATTTAGGTGTCGATTTTATTCCTTGCCAGCGATAGCGAGCCTGTAAATTAGAAGGAATCGGCCTTGGGCCGGGATTTTTTTCTACCGAAAAACGAACAAATCTATCACGTTTTTTTTTTTTTTTTTCTTCTTAAAGCTTGATTGAGGTCTAGGGAGAAAACTGAATAGAATATAAATCAAATAATGACAGACAAACAAAATCAATAAGCAAATCAAGCTACACACTCTCAACATTAAACCAAGATACAAACTTTTCCATCGGTAACTACACTATTATTAATAATGGGTATGAGAGGGCATATAAAGTGTCCGTAATAATCTACTCTTTTGGTGGTGTAATGGTTAAGGTGTCTAAAAATCTGTGTGTGATAACCCGGGTTCGAATCCTGGTGAATCACATACTGTATTATGCTTTCATTAATTTCATTGGAGGTGTTTGGTGTTGTGGTGAAATTAATAAAAAAATAGATGATATGAGTAGTAATATACCCATCTAATATACACAGAGATAGTTAAATGAATATAAAATTACCCAATGATTTATACACGATAGTTCCAGATAGTACAAGATAATACAAGATAGTTCACGCTAATACAAATGATTAAGATAGTTCAAAATAGATCAAGTTTCCTTCATAACAGCATAATATATAGTTAAAGACAAAAGGTAGATATAAATCCTAACCCCACGACCCACGACAGAATCTGGTAGGGAGTAGTAGTAGATCGGCGTTCAGCTTAAATGTGAACCCAATTCCTCCACCACCAGTAACCACCCTCTTCTTCTTCTTCTTCTAGGTCTTGGTGTACTCCTTAGCCTATCCCTCCTTCTTCCTTCCTTCCTTCCTTCCTTCCTTCCTTCCTTCCTTCCTTCCTTCCTTCCTTCCTTCCTCCTTCCTCCTTTTCCATCCTTGTTTTGCTCCCCTCCCCATGTTCTTCTCTCCTTCCTTCCTTCCTCCTTCCTTCCTTCCTTCCTTCCTTCCTTCCTTCCTTCCTTCCTCCTTCCTCCTTTTCCATCCTTGTTTTGCTCCCCTCCCCATGTTCTTCTCTCCTCCTTCCTTCCTCCTTCCTTCCTTCCTTCCTTCCTTCCTTCCTTCCTTCCTTCTTCTTCGTGTCTTCTCCCTTCCCCTCCTTTTCCTTCCTTGTTATTCCTCCCCTCTTTCTTTCCTTCCTCCTTCCTTCCTCTCTGCCTTCTATCCTTCCTTCCTTCTTTTCCTTCCTTCATATCTCTTACTCCTTCAGCTTAAATGTGAACCCATCTCCTCCTCCACCAGTAACCACCCTCTTCTTCTTCGTCTAGGTCTTGGTGTACTCCTTAGCCTTTCCCTCCTTCCTTCCTTCCTCCTTCTCCTTCGTGTCTTCTCCCTTCCCTTCCTTGTTGTTCCTTCCCTCCTTCACTTCTTCTCTCCTTCCTCCTTCTTCCCTCCCTTCCTTCTCTTTCCTTCCTCCTTCTCATTCCTTTACATCTCTTCCTAGTTCAGTTTAAGGGGAGGTTTTTAGCTTGGTCCCTAGATATCCTTCAAGCTTAAGATCACACCCCCATGAGCCCCTTTCAAGATAAATTTGTACATTTTTCGGTAGAAAAATGTCCCGGCTGAGAGCCGGTTCCTCTTAAATTACAGGCTCGCTATCGCTCGCCAGGATAAAATCGACACCTAAATGGCACGAAAGGTCTTAAAATTGATATAAATGGGTTGAAAGTTCTTAAAATCGTCAAAATAATGGGGCGAATGTCTTAAAATTAGAAGAAAAAAAATGGGGCTAAACATGAGGGAGAAAGGAGTCAAGAAAAAAATCCCTCAAGTGGAAATCTCCCCTTAAATGTGAACCCATCTCCTCCACCACCACCAACACCATCTTTTACGTCTTGGTGTACTCCTTAGCTTTCCCTTCCTCCTTCTCTTCTTTCCCCTTTCCTCCTCTCTCTCTCTCTCTCTCTCTCTCTCTCCTTCTCTCCTTCCCTTTCATGTTATTCCTCTTCTCCTTCCTGCCTTCTTTCCTTCCTCCTTCCTTCACATCTCTTCCTCCTTCAGCTTAAATGTGGACCCGTCTCCTCCACCATCTACATCTTGGTGTACTCCTTCTTAGTCCTCCCTCCTACTTCCTACCTTCCATCCTACTTCCTTCATCTCTCTCGCTCTCGCTCTCTCGCTCTCGCTCTCTCTCTCTCTCTCTCTCTCTCTCTCTCTCATTAACAAAGTTGGAAACCACTCACAAACTCAAACAGCGCAGTACAGATAGTTTTGTACCCCATAGATTGCTACAAGCCTTTCCGATGCTGAACGAAATCGACTTGCGTTAACCTGAATATAATTACAAATCAACCATCGTATTGAAGGGGTTAAATTAGAATTATATGTAAATCAATTAATATTTGTATAATTAAATAAATATACCAATAAAAAAACGGGGTTAAGTATATTATTTTGTCTGTATTGTTAATTGCACATTCAGTTTATAAGGCCTTTATTTGATGTGTATTTATTATAGGATAATACTGACTATAAAGTGCTCAAAGCAAACCTACCTAGTACGAATTTCTCACGAATATACTGTAAAAATGAACGGAAGAATGTGAGGTGGATTCTGAATAGATAACACTAGGCCGCAATAAACTGTATAATTATATACTATATATATATATACCGGTATATATATATATATATATATATATATATATATATATATATATATATATATATATATATATATATCCCTATTTATTTTATTTATGTATATATATATAAAAGGAGCCAAAAGGCCTGTACCTATTGTACCTTCATATTGAAGGAGTGATAGAGGACCCAACTCGGGGGACATTGAAGCCATAATATCTTGACACAAAACTTCAATAATTTTAAGCTGTAGGATGAAGGAGAGATTGATTGAGGAAGAACATTCCAGAGTTTACTGGTTGAGTGAAAGAAAGACTGGTTCACTCTTGAGTTCGAGATTTAGACAGCATAGGGGAGGGAATGTGTTTAAAGTTGGGTGCCACCTTTTTTTTTTTTTTTTTTTTTTCTATATTCCAACTTACTTCCTCTCGGGCATAGGCTGAGAGCCTTAACATTCACCGCTTTAAAACAATGAACAGTGAAGCCCGTGAGGTCTTGTTCCAGTCTAGGGAGTGAGACATGTGAAGCACGTAGAGTACAACGAGCACCTGCCATCTTGCCTTCACATGAGGCACGGTGCTCACTCATGGCCCGAAACGACCCCATCTCTGAAGCCACCTCGTTCCCGTGCTTCACTGTCTCACCACCTACACTCGGACTCTCACACTTACACACACACAACGCCACCTGTTGAGCAGATAACTCACCAGGCATTGCACCCCTATAGCATATTTTGAATATGGGAATATTCATACAGTGCTATTTAATCAGGGAACAATGAGGGTATTTTATTGACGTTTCGGTGGGCTTGTGGTAATGCACTGATACTAGGTACAGCACAAATTCCATCCCAATAATATCTTCCCATTGATACATCGGGATTTGAACCCGGGACCTTTGGATTACCAGGCCAGTGGCAAGACCACTCCACCACACCTCCCCTACAATGAGAAAGCTTATAATATTATTGATTATTTTAATAGCGATGAAAAGGAGAGAGATGCCGCATTGTGATGAGTAAAGAGAGATTGTGGATAATTAGTAAGAAGAGGAAATATTTAATTAGGAGGTAAGTTGAGGATATAAAATGTTTTTGACTGTACCTTCTCAAGAAGTGTTGTATGGCTCGAACCTCCCCACATGTGCGAATAGTACCGGTACTCGATACATGGACGCACATTATACCTGTAAAGAGCAAGATTCTATATTGAGGTGAAGAACCCACTTAGAGGGATGAGCACACATAAGCTGATTTAGCAAGATTGGTAATGGTCCTCCCATGAAAGATCAGACGAAAAAGAAATCTCAATTATTATCAAGAAATCTTAAATCTCAAATCTCAACTGTATTGGTGTTGTAAGGGTTTAGATGCTCATGTCCTGAGTGTGATGTCCCGAGTTCGAATCCCGGGAGGTTCATATGCTTTCATTAGTTTATTCTAGTGCATTGGGGTTTGTAATGAAGGATTAATGTTAAGAACGGGGGGTGTTCCTTAATATATTTTTGAGTTTCCTCGCTAAACATCCATCAAGCTTAGAAAAACACCTCTTAGATCCTTTTCAAGATTAATTTGTATTTTTGTTCTACCGAAAAATGTACAAATTTATCTCAAAGGGGGTGTCTTTTGGATAGTGAAATGCTGGGTGTGAAGGGAATTTTCATGGTTTCCTGAAATATCCCCAGGCTACCTTTTAGGATCAACTTTTCCTGGTACCTGGCGCGAGGTACGAACCTCTGAAGGGAATTTAACCCCCCTAAAAACCCACAGATTTTGAGATGCCTTGGGTGGGGTTCGAACCCTGGTTAGTGACCCAACCATCACCACCAGGCCCGCGCGCTAACCCACTGTACTACCACGGACGTACTAAAAGTATAGCAACCTTAGTCCAATTTTTAAGAACCAGGTGATAGTCTCGTGGTGTTATCACGTGATGAGTTTATTGGACTTACCATCTCCGACTATTTTACGCTATACCTGACGTCAACTCGGGTTAGTATTATTGTGGGTGCGGGACATTTTCGAGGGCATTACAGATAGTTTGGGAGAGCTTAAGGGGAGGTTTTTAGTTGATTCCCTAGACTTCCATCAAACTTAAAATTACTCACCCTAGACCCCCTTTCAAGATAAATTTGTAAATTTTTCGGTAGAAAAATGTCCCGGCCGAAGGCCGATTCCCCTTAAATTACAGGCTCGCTATCGCTCGCCAGGATAAAATTGACACCTGAATGGCACGAAAGGTCTTAATATGGGGTGAAAGTTCTTAAAATCGCTAAACTAATGGGGCAAACGTTTTATAATATCAAAAGCAATGGGGCTAAACATGAGGGAGAAAGGGGTCCAGAAAAAAATCCCTCAAGTGGATATTGATAGAGGACTAAGGAGCAAACGAAAACGAATATAAATACCGCTAAAAAAAATAAAAATAAAAAAAAAATAAAAAAAAAAATACCGTCCCCTTAAACCTGGTAGAAAACGGATCGCGGCTGTTAACAATGGATTGGGTGTTGTGTCGGAGGAGCTGCTGCCACCATCGTCTTTAGTGGGAGATATTTATATATACCTCCAGCCCCGCTTATGTATGTTAAAGGGGAGATGGGCTGTTTTTTCTGGTCCCCGTTCTCCCATTGGTTCTGAGATGTTAAGACGTTCGGCCCATTAGTTTGGCGATTTTCAAACTTTACTCTCCTTTTTTTCAATATTAAGACCTTTCGTGCCGTTTAGGTGTCGATTTTTTCCTGGCGAGCGATAGCGAGCCTGTAATTCTAAGAGAAACCGGCCTTCGGCCGGGACATTTTTCTATCGAAAAATTTACACATTTATCTTGAAGGGGGGGTCTAAGGGTGTTTTTCTAAGTTTGATGGAGGTCTAGAGAGAAAACTAAGAAATAAAGGAATACATTAATTAATATGGGAAAAAAAAAACGGTCTGTCTCCCCTTAAACCTGGGTGAAAACGGATCGCGGCTGTTAAAAAATGTATTGTGTGTTGTGACGGAGCTGCTGCCATCGCCTTTAGTGTGAGATATTTATACTTCCAGTCCCGCTTACGTCTGTTAACACGCCCACAGGAGAGATAACCATAACTACAACATTAATAACTACTACAATAACATTAATAACTACTACAATAACATTAATAACTACTACAATAACATTAATAACTACTACAATAACATTAATAACTACTACAATAACATTAATAACTACTACAATAACATTAATAACTACTACAATAACATTAATAACTACTACAATAACATTAATAATACTACAACTACTACAATAACATTAATAACTACTACAATAACATTAATAACTACTACAATAACATTAATAACTACTACTACATTGATAATAACTACTACAACATTAATAACTACAACTACAACTACATTAATAACTATAACTACAACAACCACGTAAACGATAACATTAATAACTACAACTACCATCACCACATTAACGACATAACACCATCAATGAAAATAACAACATTAATAACAACTTTAACAACATAACAACCGCTACAACAACATAAATAACGACCACGAAAACAACGAAAAGTACCACGACAAAAATAATAACAACATTAATATACAATAATAACAATAACAATTATAACAATAGCAATAAATATAACAACATGAGTGACAATAACAGTAATAACAATAACAACAACAACAAGAGTAACAACAACAACAACAACAACAACAATAAGTGTAAGAATAAGAATAAGCTTAATAATAGTAAGATGAATATCGTTTTTTATGTGTGTGATATTTATACACTCCAAGCTCAGTTACACTCCTGCTCTCATACCCACGGTCATAACAACAACAACAACAACAACAACAACAACAACAACAACAGCAACAGCAAAAACCACACCAACAACAACAACCCCTGCTCCCCGGCCTCCACAAGCGCTGCAATAACAACTCAACAATTAACACCACCATAACATTAACGGCCATTGCCACCACCTCCATTAACAACAATAACCATTACACCACACCAACACCACTACCACAGTCACCACTACTACTACTAATACTACTACTACTACCTATGTGACCTATGTCACCTATGTGAAGTTCGCCACTCTTGCTAGTGGCACCGAAGAGCGTACCGCCCTTCGTTGTTGTTTGAGAATTGGTGCAGCAGACTATTCGAAGAGGTGGAGCGCACTCTTGTGAAGATGGGCTCGTCTGGCACTTTTTGTAGTTCGACATCGAGAGCTCTCTTGAAGCTGTCTAACGAGACACCTCTCATGTCTCTTACTCGCCGCGGGAGTTTGTTGGAGAGGTGTGCTCCTCTATGTGATAACCAGCCCTCTCGCGGAGAGCCCATAGCACCCCGATTTTTCATCTTGGGGATATCGCATTCCCAGCCTCTCCTATCACTGAACTTCATTGCTATTGGGGTATGTAGATTTGGTACAAAACCCTCTGCGATTTTCCTCGTATATATTATTAAGTATCGTTCCCTTCTACGTTCCAACGAATACAGCTTTAGTGATTTTAAACGATCCCAATAGTGTAACTGTTTTACCGAGTTTATGTGTGAGGTGAAGTTCCTTTGTACACTTTCTAAGTCCTTAATTTCACCTGCTTTGTATGGGGATGTTAATACGTTACAGTATTCTAGCCGCGGTAGCACCAGGGATTTGAAGAGTGTTATCATAGGCAATTCACCGCGAGTTTTAAATGTACGTAGAATCCAACCTGTTAGCCGTTTCGCAGCTGCAACTTTGACCTGGTTATGTTCTTTGAATCCCATATTTTCAGACATTATCACTCCAAGGTCTTTCACATTGTCTTTATGTTCTATTATGTGATTTGATTATGTTATGTAACTTGTGTTCTCTTTAACGAAATCCTCATCTCCGTATGTATCGTATTAATTGAAATTTGTCTTCATTAAACTGCATGTTATTTTCCCTGGTCCACTGGAACACCTTATTTATGTCCTCTTGCAGTCGGCCCGTGTCTTCGTGTGTCTTTCCTATCATACTCAGTTTCGTGTCATCCGCAAAGGAGGATACTGTACTGTGTCTTGTGTTGGCATCTATGTCACTTATTAGAATGAGGAAAAGAAGGGGCGCTAGTACTGTTCCTTGGGGAACTGAGCTTTTGACGTCTGAAGGCTCAGATGTTACTTGGCTTACTGCTACTGATTGTTTTCGGTTCACGAGGAAGTTGTATATCCACCTTCCGATTTTACCTGTTATCCCTTTTGCTTTAAGTTTGTGTGCAATAATACCATGATCACATTTATCAAATGCCTTAGCAAAATCGGTGTAGATGACGTCCACGTTTTTCTTTTCTTCTAGGGATTTAAGAATTCTGTCGTAGTGTTCCAATAGTTGCGAGAGACATGATCTTCCTGCTCTGAACCCATGTTGACCAGTGTTGTGTAGTTCATTTTTTTCCATAAATGTTGAGATTTTGCCTCGCAGGACTCGCTCAAAATTGTTAATGATGTGGGAAGACAGAGTTACCGGGCGATAGTTTTTTGGTAGTGCTTTACTCCCTCCTTTATGCAAAGGGGCAATTATTGCGTTTTTCAAACTATCCGATATTTCTCCAGTGTCTAGACTCCTTCTCCACATTATAGCCAGGGGTTTTGAGAGGTTATCTTTACATTTCTTTATTAGGATACTACTACTACTACTACTACTACTACTACTACTACACCTGACAACAACTACCACAACTACAGCTACCACATGAAATCAGCTATCACAACTACCACCACAACCACAGCTACCACAACCACAACCACATCTACAACAACCACATCATTCACAGCCACCACATGTACGCAACCATCACAACTACCACAACCACAACTACAAACTACCACAACCACAGCTACC
Organism: Paralithodes platypus; assembly: GCA_032716605.1. Taxonomy (NCBI): domain Eukaryota; kingdom Metazoa; phylum Arthropoda; class Malacostraca; order Decapoda; family Lithodidae; genus Paralithodes; species Paralithodes platypus. The sequence continues at coordinate 1,511,844 of CM064574.1, forward strand.
ACCACAACCACAACTACCACAATAACCACCACGTGTACCGTCACAACTCACTCCCACTCTCACTCTCTCGACAAAGATCTCCCAATAGCTATCAGTCAATACATAGTGACTCTCTATCTCTCTCTCTCTCTCTCTCTCTCTCTCTCTCTCTCTCTCTCTCTCTCTCTCTCTCTCTCCGAATATGTGTTGATCATTACAGTTTGTTTGTGTTTTATTGTATTATTGAATGCCTCAACTTCGGTAGTGTAGGCATATCAGGAAGTTAGTTAGTTAAAATATGACTTCAGAGGCTATCAACCCTTCAGGATTATTAAGCCAGCACACTGTAAGTCAGGAATAGCCTCAGGACTGGAGCCCCTTTTAGAGACCCCCAGTCCCTTGCATATCAGTAGAATTATAACTATTGTGAACCTTCGAAATACTCAAATGAAGCCTTGAAATCTCGACTGCTTCGTATTTGTCTCACCCAATGACAACCCTTTACAAAATACGCCTCATATTTTGGTGAGAGAAGCCATACCCTCGTCAAAACACCTTCCTTGCTGAGAGTTGGTGACGATTTGGCAGGTATATATATAACTCTCTAATAATATACTGTACACAAGGGACTGGATTTCTCGCAGTGAGGCTTGACTTTTTTTTTTTTTTTTTTTTTTTTTTTTTCTATATTCCAGTGTGCTGGCTTAATAATTCAATAAGGTTGATTGCCTCTGAAGTCCTATTTTAACTAACTAACTATACTGTACATTCTTGACGTGTGGGTGTATCTATAGTCTATGCACTGTAAGTAGGCGAGAAATCATGACCTCTATCCTCTGTAACTCAAAAAGGGCTAGAGCAAATTGGCTGTAAATTTCCACATCTATTCCTTGACTGACTCTTCCCAAATGGTAGAAATATTAGCTCGATTACTCTAGTCGTTTTTGAGTTACAGAGGTTGGAGGTCATGATTTCTCGCCTACTTACAGCGAATAGACTATAGGTTGCTGTACAAATCCAGGAAAGCTCAGATAACGTGGATTCGAACTCACGATTTTTAGGTCCACAATCTGCCCCGGAATCCACTGAGACACACCTATCCATCATACGTGCATAGTATGTATAATAGCATTGTTTGCATATGTATAATACCGGTATAAAATATGTATGTATGACGTGTGTGTCTGTGTCTGTGTTTGTGTGTGTGTGTGTGTGTGTCTGTGTCTGTGTCTGTGTGTGTGTGTGTGTGTATTTAATGATCTCACGCAACCAGTCAGATGCTTATACATACTGTACGTAACAAAAAACGTACATACATGAACGTCTACGTGTATGTGTGTGTGTGTGTTTGTGTGTGTGTGTGTAAACAAACGGACATACGTATAACGACTTCATTAGCAATAATTCTGAAACAGGCATTTTTGTAGCACACCCACTCTCTTTATGTGCTCTCTCTCTCTCTCTCTCTCTCTCTCTCTCTCTCTCTCTCTCTCTCTCTCTCTCTCTCTCTCCTTTTCTTTTTATACTTTATTTTTAAGTTTAACAATGGTTTAAACTATGACAGGCAAAAGGAATGAGTGTCTATTTTAGAGCCTCTTTAAAGTTCTCTCTCTCTCACTATCTCTCTCTCTCTCTCTATCAAACACACACATACACACACTCTTTTCTCTCTCTCTCTCAATACCTGGCTTTAATTATCCCAACACTCCCTCGCTTTCAATGCTCACTCTCTTTCACTTTCTGTTTGGAAGCTCTTTTGTGCTTAATTCACTCCGTATTAACTCTCTCTCTCTCTCTCACTCTCTCTCTATCACACACAGACACACTCACTCTCCCTCTTACTCTCACTCTCTCTCTCTCACACTCAGACACACTCACTCTCTCTCTCTCACACTCAGACACACTCACTCTCTCTCTCTCACACTCAGACACACTCATTCGCTCTCTCTCACACTCAGACACACTCACTCTCTCTCTCACACTCAGACACACTCACTCTCTCTCTCACACTCAGACACACTCACTCTCTCTCTCACACTCAGACACACTCACTCTCTCTCTCACACTCACTCTCTCTCTCACACTCAGACACACTCACTCTCTCTCTCACACTCACTCTCTCTCTCACACTCAGACACACTCACTCGCTCTCTTACTCTCACACACTCACACTCACTATAACTCTCACTCACTCACTCTCACTCTCTCAGACCTTTATGTACCCTTGTAATGTATATTTGGTGTATAATAAACACATAAAATCAAATCACACTGTCTCTCTTCTCAACCCCCTCCCCCCTTTCTCTCCATCTCTCTCTCTCTCTCACCTTCTATCTATCTATGTCTCCTTTATCTCTTTTCCTCATCTCTCTCTCTCTCTCTGTGTAAATATAACCCACAGAATCACAGACAAACGATTTAGTGGATGAAATAAAAAAAAAAACGGAATTAAATGTCTATATGTGAACTACTGATTGTGTGAGTAGTATTATTTTGTTTCCCGATATTCCTCATTCTCTCTCTCTCTCTCTGTATATCAATTTATCTATCCATATTGACCGTTCTATCTATTTATCTATCTATCTAAGGCCCAATCCCCATTCCGTGATTGCATGTATGGGAGGAAACACTGTACGTACGATTAAGGGGAGATTTCTACTTGAGGGACTTTTTTCTGGACCCCTTTCTCCCTCATGTCTAGCCCCATTGCTTTTGAGATTTTAAGACGTTTGCCCCATTAGTTTGGTGATTTTTAAGAATTTCCGCCCCATTCTGTCAATTTTAAGACCTTTCATGCCATTTAGGTGTCGATTTTATCCTGGCGAGCGAAAGCGAGCCTGTAATTTAAGAGTAATCGGCCTTCGGCCGGAACATTTTTCTACCGAAAAATGTACAAATTTATCTTGAAAGGGGGTCAAGGGGGTGAAATTTTAAGATTGCTGGAGGAGTAGGAAACAAACTAGAAACCTCCCCTTAACTTACAAGAATAATTGGTTATACATCTGTTAATTGGTTATACATCTGTTAATTGGTTATACATCTGTTAATTGGTTATACATCTGTTAATTGGTTATACATCTGTTAATTGGTTATACATCTGTTAATTGGTTATACATCTGTTAATTGGTTATACATCTGTTAATTGGTTATACATCTGTTAATTGGTTATACATCTGTTAATTGGTCACATTTGTTTACTACTGCAGAATACTTATAAATCATGGAGTGTATTCCAATTCATGTGGGCTACTGTACATTCATCTGTCTGTCTATGTCTATTTATTTATCTATCTATCTATTTATCTAACTATATATCTATCTATCTAGCTCCCTATCTATCTATCTATCTATCTATCTACCTATCTATCTATTTATCTATCTATCCATCTCTATTTTTATGCCTCCATTCTATTCAGTTCTTTTTCTGGCCTTATCAAATTTCCCCACCAACATCCTCATTATTTTCTCTCTCTCTCTCTCTGACTGCCTTATCAAATTCTCCCATCGATATCCTCATTTCTACTCAATTTCCTCCTCCTCTCTCTCTCTCTCTGTATATATATATATATATATATATATACTGTATATATATATATATATATATATAATTATTTTCCACTTCATTTCCTTTATTTCCCTCCTCCCCCCACCCCCCCCTCTCTCTCTCTCTCTCTCTCTCTCTCTCTCTCTCTCCTCTCTCTCTCCTCTCTCTCTCTCTCTCTCTCTCCCCCAACACACTGGCAGGGCACCTTTAATCAGTCTCCCTCCAGCAGTAGTGAGACGTCCTTTGTTCACCCCGCTAGCGAGGGAGAGGAGAATGAGAGATGAGAGAGGGGGAGAGAGATTGGAAGGGAGGATGAGAGGAGAGAGAGAGAGGAGAGAGAGAGAGAGAGAGAGAGAGAGAGAGAGAGAGAGAGAGAGAGAGAGTGAGAGTGAGAGAAAGCGAGAGGATGGGGGAAGCAAATGAGGAAATTAAGTGGAAAATAATGAGAGAGAGAGAGAGAGAGAGAGAGAGAGAGAGAGAGAGAGAGAGTGAGAGTGAGCAAACATGAATTTGTAAGTGATGGAAAGAGGAGTGAAGCAGTAATTGAAGAGCAAATGATGAGGGTTACAAGGAATAGTTAGTATCTCAAAGACCTTGCGCTCCATTCCGGGGAGATATTCAAAGTGGAAAGAGAGAGATTGTATAGTAAACTACACTCATTGCAGAGTGTGAACAATTCTATCAATTCTCTTCTTGAACTGCTATACTGAAAGTTTGTTCCAGGCATAACAGCAATTTTATGTGAAAAAGTTTCCACAAATACTAATGCTGAACCAGTTAAATTCTAACTTTCAGCCTGGTTGCGTGTTGTATTCATACCGAGCCTAAACATTTTGCTACAATCCACATAGTCACACTTATTTAGTATTATATAAACTTCAATGAGTTGACCTCGTAGTCTGCATGTTTCCATCAGAAAGATATAAAAAGTTTTCAGCAGGTCCTAATAGCCCAGTCTTCTGGGCTATCAGCATACTCCAGGAGAAGCCATATTAGAGTGTTGTAAATTGTGAGGACTATTTCCTTATTTATATACTTAAATTGCCTCTTTATATAGCCCAATAATTTCTGAGCTTTCTTCTCTACTTCAATGCACTGCTTGGATATGTTTTGGTCACTGCTAAACAGAACACCCAAATCCTTGTCCAAGTCAGTTACTTCCAGTCTTTCCTAATAGTGAGTAGCCTGACTTGGGGTTTGTTTGGCCGATATGCATCACTTTGCACTTTTCCAAGTTTAGTGATATCTGCCATGTCTCCGAGCATTCACCCATTCTGTTAAGATCCATCCGGATTTGTTAAACCCCTTTAGGGTCTAGAACATTCACTCCAAGCTTAATGTCATCTACAAACTGGAGATCATACTCGACAGACCAATATCGATATCATTGACATATATGATAAACAACAGGTGACAAAGGACAGATCCCTGTGGAACTCCAGAAGTGACTGACGTCCACTTACAGGAAACACTATTGAATACCACTCGTTGCTGTCCACCTGTTATCCAACTTTAGAGAGAGAGAGAGAGAGAGAAAGAGAGAGAGAGAGGAGGGGGAAAGAGACTGGAGTGGAAGACGAAATGGAGTCGAAATAAGGATAACGATGAGAGAATTTGTTAAGGTAGTCTATGTGTGTGTGTGTGTGTGTGTGTGTGTGTGTGTGTGTGTGTGTGTGTGAGAGAGAGAGTGAGAGTGAGATAGTGATTATGAGAGAGAGATAGTGATCACACATACCTTACGGTCCCAGCGAAGTGGGCAGGTCTTACGTATTAAACTCAATAATGATATATTTAAAATATAAATAGTAAAGCTGAAGGCTCTCCTACTAGCCTACCCTCCACTTCCTCCGACAAATTACCATAATGGATATAAATAATAAACGAAGAGCTTTAACACTACATGGAGAGAGAGAGAGAGAGAGAGAGGAAATAGACTAGAAATGAAGATATCGATTTGAGAATTAAATCAGCTGGAGAGATTTACATATATTTACATAGATGCACTGACCACACCGACCTTACGCTCTCAGCGAAGTGGTCAGGAATTAATTCTAGTAGAGATAGCTAACCCGTAAGGGAAAGTGAAAGGAAAGGATAGCAAAGAAGAAGGCTCTCTCCCCACCCTCCATTCCCTCCGGGAATTGTCGTACATTAAGACAGTTGGAAGTGAATAACCTTGCAGATCTTGGAAACCGCATGAAGGAATTTATAGAAAGTTAGAAATGGAAAGGATATTTTACGCAAACCTTCACCCTTAAAAAAAAAGAGAGAGAGAGAGAGAGAGAGAACTAAATATTCGAAAGATGGGAAGGGATTATAAAGAAATTATAGAAAATAAAGAGAGACAAATAAAGATAGAGACTGGAAAGAGAGGGAATATAGAGAGAGGAGAGATACACAACTAAAGATAGAAAGAGAGAGAGAGAGAGAGAGAGAGAGAGAGAGAGAGTAAAGACAGATACAGAAAGAGAAAAAAGACAGATAATGTAACGAGATCAAAAATATACAGAAAAGAAAGATAAATAAATAGAGAGAGGCAAGAAAGAGGTTATAAAGAGAGAGAGATTAAAGAAAGGGAGAAAAGAAAGATAATGTAAAGAGAGACTACAGAAAGATAATATAAAGAGAGATTAAAGAAAGGGAGAAAAGAAAGATAGTGTAAAGAGAGAGACTACATAAAGATAATATAGAGAGATTAAAGACAGGGAGAAAAGAAAGATAATGTAAAGAGAGAGACTACAGAAAGATAATATAAAGAGAGAGATTAAAGAAAGGGAGGAAAGAAAGATCGTATACAAAGAAAATATAAAGAAACGAAGGACAAAGAAAATATAAGATAAGGAAAGGAAAGAAAGATAATGTAAAGAGAGAGGAATACAAAGGTAGAAAACAAATAAAGCCAGAGCAAGAGAAAGAGAGAAGAGGAAGAAGCAACGAAGGGGGAAGAAGGGAAGACGGAGTAAAGGAGGGAAGTAAGAAAGGTGAGAAAGGAACACTGGGATATTAAAGAAGAACACACCGATGTAAAGAAATAGTGAAAGGAACACAGATCATATGCCGGGTTCCTGAGAGAGAGAGAGAGAGAGAGAGAGAGAGAGAGAGAGAGAGAGAGAGAGAGAGAGAGAGAGAGAGAGAGAGAGTAAAGGAAATGGGTGAGAGTGAGTGAGAAAGAGAGGGGGGGAGAGGAAAGAGAGATTGGTTGAAAACAAGGTCATCATAATAAAAACTATATACAGTGTGTGTATATATATATATATATATATATATATATATGTATATACTGTATATTTATATATTTATTTATATATTTATATATTTATTTCATTTTCTTATCATTCTATTTGTTTCTCTCTCACTATTTATCTATCCATTTATATTTTCATGTTTACAAGAAAGGTTTTCCTCGGCATATTTCATTTTTCTAGCTTATTTTTTCCTTCATTTCTTCCTTCCTTACTTCATTCATTCATTCAATCATTTCTTCCATCCTTCAGTCATACCATCCTTCCTTCCTTCCTCATTCACTTATTCCGTCCTTCCTTCTTTCTTTCCTTCCTTCCTTCCCTCCTTCCTTCCTTCCATCTTTCCTTCCTTCCATCTTTCCTTCCTTCCTTCCTTCCTTCCTTCCTTCCAGCCATCCATCCTTCCTTCGTTCCTTCCGTCCATCCATCCTTCCTTCCTTCCCTTCCCCCTCCCTCCTTCCTTCCTTCCCTCCCTCAGTCTTTCCTTCCTTCCTTCCTTCCTTCCTATCTTCCTTCCTTCCTTCCCACACAGCTTCTTCTTTCCAGTCACTTCTCTTTCTTTGGTTACCCCTTATTAGCATAATTCATCACCCCCTTCCACCGGCCTCTCTCTCTCTCTCTCTCTCTCTCTCTCTCTCTCTCTCTCTCTCTCTCTCTCTCTCTCTCGAATTCAATCAATGTATAATGGAGGTTTTCGGCGACCTATTGACTCTGACGGTACAGCGGTGGGCAAAAGTTCTTGATACACTTTATTTCTTCGAACAGTTGGACCAAAATGTGTACTCCTATGGTCAACGATGCAATATATACCTTCCGATTTTACTATTACAAACTACTTTACTAATGTGTGTGTTTTTTGTTGTTGCAGGTAGCTTGATGGGGATGATGGGAGAGCCGCGTTTGAGGTGGCCAGGTAGGGTAATATACCTTAGTTAAGTAATGTACGGTTGGCTACATAGGGCGTGTGTGTCTGGGTGTGTGTGTGTTACTCAGTGTGTGTGTGTGTGTGTGTGTGTGTGTGTGTGTGTGTGTGTGTGTGTGTGTGTGTGTGAGAGAGAGAGAGAGAGAGAGAGTAGGAGTAAAAGAAAGAGAGAGAGAGAGAGTGAGTGCATTATTAACCCTCTCACATGCTTAGGACGCAGAGGTTGCCAGATTAGCAATAATAAATAGAGTTCTCTCACACTTATAATTACCTCTCCAAAATTACTTTTCTGCCCACAGCTAACTCAAAGACAACTGCAGAGGTTGAAGTAACTAAACTAAAGGTTTCTAAATACCCCTGATGGTAACAAAGGCTTTAAAGTATCCCTAATAGGCTCAAAATTGCGTCAAGAACGTGAGAGGGTTAAGTATAAGCTGTCAGCACCCCTCGGTCACCATGGCATATAGACAATGTGGAGGGTATGTGAACATCGTGCCATTTAAGTGTCAATATTTTTCTGACGAGCGATAGCGAGCCTGTAATCTAAGAGAAACTGGGAAATTTTTCTATCGAAAAATGTACAAATATATCTTGAAAGAGGGTCTAGGGAGTGTTCTATAAGCTTGATGAAGGTCTAGCGAGGAAACTAAAAAAAAAAAAATAGTATATAAATAAACAGACCCACAACAAATAATCCCTTAAAGGTGATCCTAAGGTGAGATTTAAAGAAGCGCAACAAAGATAACCAAAGGGAGGTGGGGGGGGGGGGAAGAGAGAGAGAGAGAGGAGAGGGGGGGGGGGGCGAGCTTCTCAATGAATCCTAAAGGAGACCTGGACTAGAGGATTGGGGTGTAATGGTGGTAGGAGGGTTGGGGGGGGGAGGGGTAAGAAGAAGAGGGGAGGGAGGGGGTGGCTTCTAGGATACCTACAACAACGAAGGGTGGTGCACTCTTCGGTGCCACTAGAAAGAGTGGCGAACTCCACATAGGTGAACATAGGTAGGTATAAGGGGGATGGGGGTGGCTTCTAGTATAACTATTTATCTCGAAGAGGAATCTATCTATCTATCTATTGCCTGACGCCGTGATCTCCGAAGGGGTGGCCACGAACGAAACGCCCCCATGCACCTCTGTCTCCAGTCTCTTCCCCGCATTTACCTTCAGATTCCATTTTCGCACACTGTTCCAAACATATCCACCAGACCCTGCAACTCCCATTCATTATCACTCATCAGAACTGTATCATCAGCAAACAGCAGTACAGGTAGCTTCCACTCGTTTCCCTCCCTTATCAGCAATACACCAACATCCACTATTCTTCCTTGTTTTTCTTTCATGACTCCATCCATATATACAGTAAACAACCACGGGGACATCACACACCCCTGTTTCAACCCAACATTCAGATTGAAGAACTCGCTCTGCTCATTCTCCACACGTACTGCCGCCCTTGCACCCTCATACATGCTCTTCACTGCTTTCATTAACTTGCCATCTACCCCCAAGAGGAGTCTTGGGGGTGTATTTTTGTTTATACTTGATGGAGGTCTAGGGAGGAAAGTAAAAACCTCCCATAAAGGAAACATCTTCACATGGACAATAGTAGAAACCTGAACAAAACAGCTTGGAGCACATTTAAAGGGAACATGGTGAACACTTATGGAGAAAATGAAGAACACAGCATAGAACACACAACATGTAGCACGTTTAAAGAGAACACGGAGAACACTTGAAGCAAACATGGAGAACACTAATGGGGAACATGGAGAACACATCATGGAGAACACAACAAGAAGAACACAACTCGGAGAACACTTAAAGGGAACATAGAGAATACAAGAGTTACAATTGTATGACCATGGACCAAACAGCATGGACCAGCTTTAAAGGGAACTTGGAGAACACTTAAAGAGGACCACAAAGAACATAACATGGAGAACACTTAAAGGGAACACAGAGAACACAACCTGAACACTTAAAGGGCACATGGCCAACACAACATTCAGAACACATCATGAACACTTGAAGGGAACACAGAGAACACAACCTGAACACTTAAAGGGCACATGGTCAACATAACATGCAGAACACATCATGAACACTTAAAGGGAACACAGAGAACACAACCTGAACACTTAAAGGGCACATGGCCAACACAACATGCAGAACACATCATGAACACTTAAAGGGAACACAGAGAACACATGGAGAACACTTAAAGGGCACATGGCACACACGAGAGGGACAATAACATGAGCCAGGACCAGGTTTAAAGGGGGCCTGGAGGACACTTAAAGAGGACCACAGGCACAGGACACACACAGACCACTTTAAGGGAGCCCACCTCGCTTTTTTTAACTTTCTCTCCCTCTCTCTTTGGCTTGTATCCATTCAGCCCCATTCAACCTACTGTTTTAAGATGTTTACCCCCATCCTACCGCGAGCCAGCATATAATTTTTTGTTTTAACAGCAGGCTAAATTTTTACATTTTTTGATAGAAAAATGTCTCCGGCGAAGCCAGATTTCTTCATACAATGCTGGCTCGCTATCGCTCGCCAGGAAGAAATCGACACCTGGATGGGGATAAACGTCTTAAAACAGTTGGCTGAATGGATACAAGCCAGGGAAAGAGAAAAGGAGAGAAATCTAAAAAAAAACGGTGACCCCCCTTAAAGGGAGGCACTTAACCCTTTCAAGACTCGATGGTGCATTTCTGTTTCTGTTTTCTGGCTATTATTAGACGATTTTATTCAGATGAGGAAGGGTGTTTGGAAGTCAGAGGGTTAGTTGGAATAGTCTTTACCCTTTTAATTTCCACAGATCTTTCCTAAGTTCCATACAATCGTTAATAATAGCCGCAATAAACCTAAAGAGAACCCTGGAAGAACTTATAGAGAACCCTGAGAGAACCTAAAGAGAATCATGAAATAACTTAAAAAGAACCCTGAGATAACCATAAAAGAACCTAAAGAGAACCCTGAAAGAACCTAAAGAGAACCCTGAAAGAACCCTGAAAGAACCTAAAGAGAACCATGAGAGAACTTAAAGAGAATCATGGGAGAACCTAAAGAGAACCCTGAAAGACCCTAAATCGAACCCTGAAAGAACCTAAATCGAAGCCCTTGAGAACCTAAAGAGTACCCCGAGAGAACCCCTTGAGAACCTAAAGAGAACCCTGAGAGAACCTAAAGGGAAACAGGACTATTCGTTATAAAGGGAAGGTAACCAAAAGGAGGGAGGAGGGAGTAGAGGTGGAGGGGGGAGTGGAGGTGGAAGTGGAGGTGGAGGAGGGGGGGGGGGCTTAATAACAGGGTCAGTATAGAAGGTCACTCATTCAATAGTGGGCCACGGACAGACAGAGAAAGAGAGATGTGTGCTCTACGCTGGGCTGGCGCATGGTTGCACTCACCTTTCGACTCCACACCTGGGTGTCTCTCTGCAAGAGGTCCCAGGCCGCAACTCAGTACAACCTAAGCACCCACGAAAACTATAACATGAGAGAGGAAAGCGAGCCACATGCCCATGAAGCCAAAGCTGGGACTCAAGAACAAAAGTTCCCATATTTCTCAAAACAGTTTCAGAGAGTAGACACTGGATTGATATTTGGTCACGCTAACGGTACCCCATGATCCTGAGAAGACACTTGGTACCAAAGGAGTTGATACATTTATTCAAATCACTGTCGAGTGACCATGTTATACGACCATACAACAATACAAGTAGCAAACCCCCTCCTTGACCTTGGCTTGACTCCAACACAATCAACAGTTGCTACAAGTACTTCTGTTTGAAACTTGCCCACACTTCTACTGGGTCCTCCAGGGAACCAAGCACTATCACTGCATACTCCCTTGCACACTCTTCATTCTTAAGCTGTAGAAGATGAAAACCTTGCGTGTAACATGTTGATATTTTTCTGGTTTTGAGGCATAGACTTAGTGTAACAACAACGACCCTATGGTCGATAGCCAAGAACTCAGCATTCTTGTGCACTTTGTAATTCTGAAGGATTCTCCAACAAATGTAGAATGTGGTCATTCTCTTTCATAGCATTGCCAGCAGTGGAATACCAAGTCCAACGATGTACGTCTGTTCTCTGGAACCAGGATCCCACAACCCTCAACTTCCTGGATTTCGTGAAGTTTAGGCAGACAGTACTAATGATATTCCTACAACCATGAGGACCTACAGTTATCAAACTTATCATCATAGCCAGCCCTGTAAGTGACTGTAACTGTATTGAAGTGCCGCAGGACAATGATAATATACTGTACCGAGCATGGTATTCATCAACAGTGGACACACAAATTCACTAACTGTATGACTGGCTGACTGATAGATTGTTAGACTAAAGGAAAGAAATGTGAAATGTGGAAGAAGAATTAAGAGAAAGCGGTAAAACAAAAATAAGGACCGAGAAACATAAGGAAACGGACAATATGGAATTATGAGAAAATATGGAGGGAAAGAAGAAAATAAAATTTAGAGGAAGGACAGAATAAAGAAAAAGAAAAAAGATAAAAGTAATAGAGGAAGAGGTAGATCTGATGAACCATGGATCGAATCCTAGTGGAGTTAGAAACACCTATTCATATAACTGACGTGTGTTTGTAAGATAAACTACAATATATATATATATATATATATATATATATATATATATATATATATATATATATATATATATATGTGTGTGTGTGCATGAAAGGCAAAAGAGTAAAGCATAAAAGTAGGTTCAAAAGAATCAACAATAAAAGGGAATGCTGGATAGGAAAATAAAAGATTGGAAGGAAACAATTGAGGTATTGTGATTTCAAGGCCTTAGTAGGTACACACACACACACACACACACACACACACACACACACACGGATCCCAGGGTAAGCCAATACAGTCATCAGAAACTCACACACAAGTTTAATGACACACACACACACAAACACACATGAAACTCACTCACCTAGGTACACACAATGATCTCTCTCTCTCTCTCTCTCTCTCACACACTGAAATATGAACCATAAGAGTAAATTTAAATATACCCTGTAAACATTTGCCGAGGTACACACACACACACACACACACATGCACACACGATAACACACACACGCATGAATAGACTTAATCTCTCGCTGATACACACTCGCCTACACACCCCATTCACTTACACACCCATACGCACATACACATACGTACACACACAGAATGACAAACAGAGACACACACGTACACATGCACACTATAGTAAAGGTAGAACGCATATAAACATAATCACACACACACACAAACATACACTCACACTGCCTCTCGCTCTCACTCTCTCCTTTTTTTTCTCTCACACACACACACATACAATGACACAATCACACACACACACACACACACACACACACACACACACACCTTTTTCTACTGTTTTGTTTTTTCCTGTCCATAGCTCTCTCTGGACGTCAACACATATGACGTCACCAGGTGCGACGCCCCCTTCACCCCCCCCCCCCCATCCCTCTCACTCTCTTTAACTCTCTCTCTCTCTTCTCTCTCTCTCTCTCTCTCTCTCTCTCTCTTTTCTGTGTATGTGTGTGTGTTTGTGTGTGCTACAGATTAAAACATCATTAAAATATGAAAACATTGCATTTTAACACACACACACATTATGACAAGCAATAATCTATAAAGCATGCTCATTCAGTCTGACAAAAAAATTAATGTTTCAATAATCATATACAGAGATTACATTTGTACAATAAATCTCTCTCTCTCTATCTATTTATCTGTCTATCTATCTTTCTCTCTCACACACACTCATTTTCACTCACTCTCTCTCTCTCTCTCTCACTCTCAAATTAGACTAAGTATATAATGACCATCCAAATAACCCCCTCACAGAAATTGAATTACGTGGACCAAATTTCCTGCTAATTGCAAAGGTGGTTATACGTGAATGACTAGGGGTAAAAATAGTCCAGTTAAAAGGGGGTAGTACTCGTTGTTTATGGACCCCCTTCTTCCTCATGTTTAGCATATTAGTTTTTGAGGTTTAAAGACGTTTGTTCCGTTAGTTTGGTGATTTTGAGGCTTTTCGCCTCATTTTTTTGTCAATATTAAGACCTTTCGTGCCATTTAGGTGTCGATTTTTTTCCGAGCGAGCGATAGCGAGGCTGTAAGTTTAGAAGGAACCGGCCTTCGGCCGGGACCTATTAAAGCTACCGAAAAATGTACAAATTTATCTTGAAAGGGGATCAAGGGGGTATTTTTTTAAGCTCGATGGAGGTCTAGCGAGCAAATTAAAATATAAATTAATAAATCAACATATAGACCAAAAACCAAGCAGTATAGGCTACCCCCTTAAAGGTACCGCAGGCTAAGCGGTTTCGTTCAGAGATTGTCCGTAGATTTATATTGGTACGCTGACCACACAAATCCTACGATCAAAGTTAGGTAGTCAGTACATTAGTATAAATAATGTATGTATGTATGTATGTATGTATGTACATATGTATGTATGTATAAACTCTGGAACCTTCCCCACTCTTTTTGTTTTGTTATGGGGGTGGCCGACTCGAGACAGAGCTCGAACAGGGACATTACAACACATCAGAAAAACAAAACAAAACAAAACACAAAATCACACACATCTAGGTCGCCCAGGGGAAATACCCAGAGACTCAGGCCCTGACCCAGCCCCAAATAATGAAAAGTGGCAGACAAGGATAGCATAGCTGAAGGCTTCCCCCCCCCCCCACACCCTCCACTCCCTCCGTTAACTTGCCGTACGATGAACAAGGTGAGAGAAATCAAATCCCTTGCAGGCTTTGCATTATGCAAGAGATATTTCATACATAGCTTCGGTCTAAGCTCTTCGTAACTTAGAATAGTGAGAGAGAGAGAGAGAGAGAGAGAGAGAGAGAGAGAGAGAGAGAGAGAGAGAGAGAGAGAGAGGGGGGGAGGGGGAAAAGAGGGAGAGAGAGAGCGTGTGTGAGCGAGACAAAGGGGGAAGAGAGAGAGAGAGAGTGTGTGTCTGTGTGTGTTAGAGTGAGTGAGAGTGAGAGAGACAGAGAGACAGAGAGGAGGGGGGGGGGAAGGAGGGAGAGAGTTACTTTGTATTTGATATATTTATTATGCACCAAGCAAACAGCAGGTCCATCAAATTAAGAGAAAGAGTGTGTGTGTGTGTGTGTGTGCGTGCGCGTGTGTGTGTGTGTGTGTGTGTGAGAGAGAGAGTGAGAGAGTCAGTGTGAGTATATGAGAGCGAGAGATTATGTACGGTATATATAATATACAGTGTATATATATATATCACAAATATACGTGAGCTACTAAATGTTTATATACTCCCAGTTGGACTCGAACCACCGACAATCAGGACTAGAGTCGATGCTTTAATCCACTACACCTCGACGTGATAAAGGAAGCTCAACCTTTTCCTATTAAATGAAACGATAATTTTAGTGTAAGGCAAAACAAATCGACGACAAACTGCATCTATTTCCAAAACTCCCCCCTCCAACCCACGTTTTCTTTATATACTCTAGTTACTGGATATTAGGGATAACTCATACAAATATTGGAAAACGGAGTGACTTAGGTTTCTACTTAAGGGAGCCCACTTCGCTTTTTTTTCTCTCTTTCTCTCCCTCTCTCTTTGGCTTGTATCCATTCGGCCCCATTCAGCCTACTGTTTTAAGATGTTTACCCCCATCCCGGTGTCAATATTTTCCTGGCGAGCGGTAGCGAGCCAACATATATATTTTTGTTTTGACAGCAAGCTAAATTTGTAAATTTTTCGATAGAAAAATGTCTCCGGCGAAGCCGCATTTCTACATACAATGCTGGCTCGCTATCGCTCGCCAGGAAGAAATCGACACCTGGATGGGGATAAAAGTCTTAAAACAGTTGACTGAAGGGGGCCGAATGGATACAAGCCAGGGAAAGAGAAAATAGGAGAGAAAGACAAAAAAGGCCGGTGATCCCCCTTAACCCTTGGAAGAATAGGACGCATTTTAACAGTTTATTCCGACTATCATGAAACGATTATTATACAGTTTAGCAAGGATTTGTGGGAATTATATGAGTAAAGACTATCTCAATTAACCCTCGGACCTCCACATACCCTTCCTAATCTGAATAAAATCGTCTAATTATACCCAACAGTAAAGAAATGCATCGTCGGATCTTCTAAGAGCTAAATTGTTGATATACTAATAATGTTATGACCTTCTAAGCCGATGGATTGATCGTTGTCATTACTATATATTAATTAAGTATTCAAATGATCAGGGAGTGTTTTGTTTAGGCATAACCATGCTTACCTACGAATATATAGTGGTGAATTAAGAAGCAGGCTTCTTGTGCTGTCCCCCACTTCTAAGACTAGTCAACCAGTATGTTTAAATGGCTTATGTTTATGGGTGACCTAGATGTGTGTGAATTTGTGTTTTATTCTGTGTTTGTTCGTTGTTTTATGTTGTTTTTATGTTTTCCCTGTTCTTGCTCTGTCTTGAGCCGGCCACCCCCAAGAAAACAAGAAAAAAATAATAAAATAGAATGAAATCGAAAATAAACATTAAAAAATTGGAAAAATGGGGATCGGGCCTGAACATATATAGATAGATAGATAGATGCTTATGATGTGGTATTTTGACACTTATCGACAGGGAGTGAGGAGTGAAAGTGAGTGTGTGTGTGTGTGTTTTGTTTTTGTTTTTTTTTCTATGTGAGCGAGGGAGGCAAAAGGCAGAACTGCCCGCAGCGACTCCAGCGAGTGCCTCCCCCATACCTTTGATACCTTTTGATACCTTTTGATGTGTTCGCCGCTCTTCTAGCGGCACCAAGGAGCACGGCGCCCCTCGTTATGGGTGGTGATTTGGTGCAGTAGACTGTTTGAAGCGACAGCTCGCTCCCTTGCGAGGATGGGCTCGTCTGGTACTTTTTGCAGTTCGACATCTAGGGCTCTCTTGAAGTTGTCTAACGAGATGTCCCTCATGTCTCTTACTCGCCGTGGGAGTTTGTTGAAGAGACGTGGGCCTCTGTGTGATAACCAGCCCTCTCGCAGAGAGCCCATAGCACCCCTGTTATTCATCCGGGGGATTTCGCATTCCCAGCCTCTCCTATCACTGAATTTCATGACTATCGGAATATGTAGGTTTGGTACTAAACCCTCTGCGATTTTCCACGTGTATATTATTAGGTAACGTTCTCTTCTACGTTCCAGTGAGTACAGATTCAGTGCTCTTAAACGCTCCCAATAGTGTAGATGTTTTATCGAACTTATATGCGAAGTGAAATTTCTTTGTACACTCTCTACGTCATTTATTTCACCTGCTTTGTATGGGGATGTTAATACGCTACAGTATTCAAGCCGTGGTAGCACTAGAGATTTGAAGAGCGTTATCATAGGCAATTCACCGCGTGTTTTAAAAGTACGCAGAATCCAACCCGTTAGACGTTTCGCAGGCCGCCACTTTGACCTGGTTATGTACTTTGAAACCCATATTTTCAGACATTAATACCCCAAGGTCTTTCACACTGTCTTTCCGTTCTATTATGTGTTAGATTCTGTTAAGTAATTTGTAATTTCTTTAACACCATTATTATCTCCGTACCGTATTAATTGGAATTTTTCTTCATTGAATTGCATGTTGTTTTCCCTGGTCCACTGGAACACTACATTCATGTCTTCCTGCAGTCGGCCCGTGTCCTCTTGTGTGTTTACTATCTTGCTTAATTTTGTGTCATCAGCAAAAGACGACACCGTACTGTGTCTGGTGTTGGTATCTATGTCGCAAATTAGTATGAGGAACAGAAGGGGCGCTAGCACTGTTCCTTGGGGCACTGAGCTTTTGACATCCGAAGGCTCAGAAGTGACTTGGTTTACTGCTACCGATTGTTTTCGGTTTACGAGGAAATTGTATATCCACCGTCCGATTTTCCCAGTTATACCTTTTGCTTTCAGTTTGTGGGCTATTATACCATGGTCACATTTATCAAATGCCTTAGCAAAATCGGTGTATATGACATCCACGTTTTTCTTTTCTTCTAGCGCTTTAAGAATTTTGTCATAGTGTTCCAAAAGTTGTGAGAGACATGATCTTCCCGCTCTGAACCCATGTTGACCGGTGTTGTGTAGTTCATTTGTCTCCATGAATTTTTGCTTCGCAGGACTCGCTCAAAAACTTTAATGATGTGAGAGGTTAGAGCTACCGGGCGGTAGTTTTTTGGTAGTGCTTTACTCCCTCCTTTATGCAGTGGGGCAATTATTGCGTTTTTCAAGCTATCTGGTATGTCACCAGTGTCTAGACTCCTTCTCCACATTATAGCCAGGGGTTTTGAGAGGTTTTCCTTATATTTTTTCATTAGGATCGAATTCCATGAGTCCGGGCCTGGTGCCGAGTGGGATGGCATGTTGGAAATGGCCTCTTCTATGTCTTTTGGACCGAAATCAATATCCAGCATCTGAGGGGTTTCCGTGGGGGAGGTTTCCATGAAAAATATATTTTGGTCTCTGATGACTTTTGTTTCATCAGGCTCACTGAATGCCATTTCATACTGCCTGCTTAAGAGTTCGCTCATTTCCTTTTTGTCCCCTGTGAAAGAGCCGTCCCCTTTGCTCAGTGGGCCGATGTTTGATGTTGTTTTAGCCTTTTGTTTGGCGTATGAAAAGAAGTATTTGGAATTTTCCTTTATACCTGCAATAGCTTTCCTCTCCTCTTCCATATTTTGTAGTTCATATGATATTCTTAGCCTTTGTTCAATTTCCACAATTTCTCTATCTATTTCGACCTTTTGCCTATCCTGTAGATTTTGATGTGTGCGTCTTTGTGTGAGTAATTTTCTTCTTCTGTACAGCCTCCTCCTTTCCCGATCTTGTTTGCTTCTTCGTTTTGTTTGTCTTGCAGGTATATGGTGGCTACAGATTTGGGTCATGGTTTCTGTTATTAAGACTAGACATTCTGCTGGTGTCAGGTTATCCATTAAATCTTCCCAGTCTATTTCCTCCATTTCTTGATTTACCTCTTCCCACCTAATGTTTTTGTTATTGAAGTTAAATTTGAATTCTTCTCGGGATGAGTCTGGAGGCCTGTATGTAACAATAACTTCTAAATTTAGGGATTCTATTTTAACTCCAAGTATTTCCACCACTTCATTACTGTTATTTAGGAATTCAGTACATATCAGTGAGTCATGTATGTACAAGGCTACACCTCCATGTGATCTATGCGTTCTGTCCGCCCTATGTAGGTTGTAACCAGGAATCCATATCTCACTATCTTCCTGATCTTTAATGTGAGTTTCTGTGAGAGCCGCAAATATAGCGTTTCCTTCTTCTAGCAGGCCCCTAATAAATGGTACTTTGTTCGTGATTCTATTTTTTAGGCCTTGGATATTTGCAAACAAGATTGGGGAGGGATTGTTTGGAGTACTATGTGTACCTAATAGTCTTCGGGATGTATTGGCCACTTTTGGGAGGCCAGGAGGTGGTCGAGGTGTTCTATGTGCTCTTCCATCTCCCTCAGTCTCTTCATCTTCATCTGCCCTTTCCCTCCTTGCCTTTTTCCTCTGTCTCGTCCTCGCATAGCTAGAGAGTTTTTTGGGCTACCATTCGTGTTAGGTCTAGCATATCTCCAAGTCCCTTTAATATGAAAAGCTGGGCATTTCATATTGTAGCAGGTCTTGTTCTCAAGTGATGTCTTGCAAAGGGATGGGTGGTGGTATTTGCAGGTTTCACCAAATCTACATTTTCCATGACTGATTATGTTGTTGCAAATTTTGGGATGAGCAAATCTACATGAATTCCCATTATATTCGGCCTTTTGACCAAAGTAGCACCTTCTTTCCAGATAATATCTGCACACTGGTGTAGACAACCCCAGTAGGTAGTAGGTGTGGCTGGGGCTGCAAGGGGTTATGTGGTGAGCTAAGTGTGGTTGTGGGTGATAGTGGGCTTGGTGTATGGGTGGGTGAGGCCTGCAGGGGGGTGGAGTTACGGGGGGTCGGTTGTAGGTGGGCAGGTGGCAGTGGTGAGGGGGGAGGCGATGTGGAAGGGGAGCCTGATATGGGGCTTGTTGCATCCTACGTTCATCCTGCAAATGTATTTGATCAACAGCAGTAGGGTGGTCAATGGCCATAGATGGGATTAATGTGGGTGTTTTCTGGGTCTGGGGAGGTGTGGGGAGATGTGCGGCAGGGTTTGTGGATATGTAGGGTGCGAAAGGTTGTTGTTCGGCAGGCGATGTGTGTTGATGTGCAGGAGGCAATGTGGGCATTTTCATGGGAAGGTGTGCGTGTGTGGGTTGTGATATTAGTATGGGCCCTGAGGCCCCAATAGTTCCCCATTTTCTGTGAAAGGTAGCTATGTCGTGGCTATATTTCAGTCTATCTTGTACTTCTGTATTTTCTACAGTCTGTATGACTTGCCATGTGATATCGAAACAACTATCGCAGAAATGGAGGTTCTTCCCTCTTGTATTGTACGCCTCATTTATTGGTGTCAATCCTATGCAAATCCAGTGGTATGGTTGCTTGCATATCTGACATGCGGTGCCTTTATGCATGTGTATATTCATCTTACAACTGGTACAGTTGTCTCTGGTAAACATTTTTGTTTGTTTTTTTGTTTGTTTGTTTGTTTTTTTTCCACCCGCCCTTACATGGGAGAGAGAGAGAGAGAGAGAGAGAGAGAGAGGGGGGGGGGGGGCTTGGAGGACAAGGAGGTGTTTGTTACGCAGTTTGTGGGGAGTGTGGGAGGGGGGGGGGCAGTGCCACTCGTTTACACTCGTTATGTTTAAACTTTAAGTAACTTTAAGTAACACTTTCAATAATTATCTTATGAAACAGAATTCTCACTGCCCTAACCACTTTTCCCGTTTTTGGTCGACTGTTTAGCGGAATATACGGCACTCTAGGAAAATAACGAACTTTCCAGGCTACCTATATATAGTATCTATTTTAATTTTCATATTTTACCTATCAACTTGATTCAACACTGCTCAGGTTCGAATTTTCACCACATTTGGTTGCGTGGGAGATCTTTCTCTCCAATAACGTCACTACTAACCTGCGATATGGTCGAGAAATAATCTGCACTGATTTAATTTGTTTATATATTGTTTTTCTCTGTTTGCTATTATTTACGATATTTGTTTTGTCGGTACCCTTTCCTGTCGAGGTTAAGTTTCGCTTTTGGTAAAATCGTATAGGGGGAGGGGAGGGACGTGTCCAGGAGAGCGAGGGGATATATGTGTTTATGGTCTTTGCGGTCACCGAGGGTATTTTGTTTACAGCATACGTCCTGTTCCCAAGCTAAAAGTTAAAAGTTCCCCTGACTTTAATTCTCTGTATTATACTTTCCTAGTTTATTTACGTGATATACGATGTTCACTATCACTTTTAACTTAGGCTTCCTATTTTCCCATAGCCCTGTTTGATTTCATAGGACTATATAGCTAACACTTTGCTTTGGGACGTAACGGTTTTTTCTTTCCCTTCTTCTTTCCACCCGCCTTATGGGCCTGCCCTAGGCCTGTCCTAGACCAGCACCGTGGCACTGCTGTAGGAGTTAACGGATTTTTTCTCCAAAACGCGTATATCTCTCCAGATATTTTATCAATCGGTTCGATTTTGCACTTCACAGGACCGCGACACTACGTTTGTTTTTGTGTGTGATTTTTTGCAAGTTTAATCACCAGTATCCCGCGGGATAGTCGAAAAATCCCGGACCGCGACGGACGTGACCCTCCTCTCAGACTGACTCTGACCGACCTGAAAGAGTGACAGGGCCAAAATCAAGGGACGTTCGAGCCAAAATGCCTGGACACACGGAGTTTGAAGCAATGTGTGTGTGTGTGTGTGTGTGTGTGTGTGTGTGTGTGTGTGAGAGAGAGAGAGATAGTTCCACAGAGTTATACAGATACTCAGACCACACAGACCTTGCGGTTCCTACTAGGTGGTCCGGCCTTATACTACTAGACAGGGACAGTTTATAGTAGAAGAATAGGACAGTAAATTACAAGGCTCTCTCCCCACCCTCCGCTTCCTCCAGCTAAAAAGCCGTACCGGAAAATAGAATGAAGTGTAACCTAATGGGTCAGGAAATGCCAACAAGGAAAGTGTTTATAGAGTATAGAAAGAAATTAGCCTGAAAAGGAATGTACACATACCTACTGATTCATTCATATTAATCCAATCACCATCAGGTGGTCGTCCAGTCGCTTCTTACATGTATCAATTGAATTACTGTCGACCACCTCCCTTGGTAATATGAGAGGGAGAGAGAGAGAACATTTAAGTGGAGGAAGGGGATGGGCCTCTCCACATTTTTCAACAAAAACACACACACACACACAGAAATACACACATATACATACACTTGCACACACAGAGAGCACACACAAAATATACAAACAAATACACAGACACACACCTCTCTCTCTCTCACTCTCCCTCTCTCTCTCTTTCATTCGCTCTCTCTCTCTCAAGTCAAGTCAAGTCAAGCCGATAAACAAGGTCCTTAAGAAGTGATCCTTATGAACTGAAGCCATAAAGGTGAGAGTCGATTGGCACTGCTCTCAAGTTTGTCAGGGGTGGTCGAGAGAGAAGGGGAGGTGGGGGGGGATTTCAAATAGCTAAGCTGATTTAGATAGATATAGATATATAGATAGATATATACAATAGATAGATAGATAGATAGATACAGTATATATATAGATAGATAAATACAGATAGATAGACATATAGATATATACAGACAGACAGGTAGATAGATAGACAGACAGACAGACATGCAGACATATATAGATAGATAGATAGATAGATAACACATATATAGATAGATAGATAAATATATAGAGATAGATAGATAGATAGAAAAATAGATAGATAGATAGATGAACAACTAAAGATAAACTAACAGTAGGGTAGTAGTGAGACAAGCCCACAGGTCGATACTTCAAAGGCAAGGCTAGGTCAAATAGATATAGTCTAGGTAAATAGCAAGAGTAGGCTGGCTTAGGATAGGGGCAGGGTAAGTAGGATGGAGGGTAGGCTAGTAGGGGTAGGTTAGGCTGATGGAGGGTAGGCTAGTAGGGGTAGGTTAGGCTGATGGAGGGTAGGCTAGTAGGGGTAGGTTAGGCTGGCTTAGGATACAGGTAGGGGTAGTAGGATGAAGGGTAGGCTAGGTAGAGGCAGGTTAGGCAGGATTAGGATAGGGGCAGGGGAAGTAGGATGGAGGGTAGGCTAGGTAGAGGCAGGTTAGGCAGTATTAGGATAGGGGCAGGGGAAGTAGGATGGAGGGTAGGCTAGTAAGGGTAGCTTAGGATACAGGCTAGGTAGGGGAGTAAGGGCCATGAAGGGCGTCTCGTTAGATAACTTCAAGAGAGCCCTCGATGTCGAACTGCAAAACGTGCCAGACGAGCCCATCTTCGCAGGGGAGTGTGCTGCCCCTTCGAAGTCTGCTGCATCAAATCACCACCCAGAACGAGGGGTGGCGCGCTCCTCGGTGCCATTACAAGAGTGGCGAATACAACCTTAGGTGACCTTAGGTAGGTAGGTTAGGCGGGCTTAGGATAGGGGTAGGGGTAGTGAGGGTAGGTTAGGCAGGCTTAGAATAGGGGTAGGGGTACCTACCCCTATCCTAAGCCTGCTAAGCCTACCACTACTCCCCCTACCCCTATCCTAAACTAACCTACCGTTATCCTAACCCTGCCTAACCTACCTACCTGGAGTCTACCTACCTTACTACCAGTAAGGGGTAGGTTAGGCAGGCTTAGGATAGGGTTAGCGAGAGTAGGGGTAGGTTAGACAGGCTTAGTATATGGGTAGGTAGGTAGGGATAGGTTAGGAAGGCTTAGGATAGGAGTAGGTAGGTAGGGATAGGTTAGGCAGGCTTAGGATAGGGGTAGGTAGATTGGGATATGTTAGGCAGGCTTAGGATAGAGGTAGGTAGGTAGGGGTATGTTAGGAAGGCTTAGGATAGGGGTAGGTAGGTAGGGATATGTTAGGCAGGTTTAGGATAGAGGTAGATAGGTATGGGTATGTTAGGCAGGCTTAGGATAGGGATAGGTTAGGCAGGCTTAGGATAGAGGTAGGTAGGTAGGGGTATGTTAGGCAGGCTTAGGATAGAGGTAGGTAGGTAGGGGTATGTTAGGCAGGCTTAGGATAGGGGTAGGTAGGTAGGGATATGTTAGGCAGGCTTAGGATAGAGGTAGGTAGGTAGGGGTATGTTAGGCAGGCTTAGGATAGGGGTAGGTAGGTAGGGATAGGTTAGGCAGGCTTAGGATAGAGGTAGGTAGGGGTATGTTAGGCAGGCTTAGGATAGGGGTAGGGGTAAGTTAGACAGGCTTTAGGAGAGGGGTAGGGGTAGGTTAGGCAGGCTTAGGATAAGGGTAAGTTTAGCAGGCTTAGGATAGGGATAGAGGGGTTGGGGTAGATTAGGCAGTCTTGGGATAGGGGTAGGTAGATAGGGATAGGTTAGGCAGACTTAGGATAGGGGTAGGAAATTGGGATGAAGGGTTGGATAGGTAGCATAGAACGCAGTTAGAACAGGTAGATTGGATAGTAGGAGAAGAGTAGATACAAAAATAGAAGGATAGGTAGGTAGGTAGGTTGGTTGGTAGATAGGTAAATGGTAGGTAGGTAGACATATAAGTAGATAGACTGTTAGATTGGTTGGTAGATAGGTAGGTAGGTAAACAGGTAAGTAGGTAGGTAGATAGAGAGGCAGGTAGGTAGGTAGAGAGGCAGGTAGATAGATTAGTAAGTAGGTGGGTAGGCATGTAAGTAGAGAGATTGGTTGGTAGATAGGTAGGTAGAGAGGCAGGTAGACAGATTGGTAAGTAGGTGGGTAGGCATGTAAGTAGAGAGATTGGTTGGTAGATATGTAGGTAGATAGACTGGTAAGTAGGTGGGTATGAAAGTGCGCAAATATGTAAGTAGGTAGATAGGAGAGTAGATATGAAGGGTAGGGTAGAAGGGGTAGGAAGGGTGAAGTAGATAAACGGGTAGGCTAGGATGGGTTGGTAGGTGGTTAGGGAGGGGGGTTAGATACGGTAGGTAGGGAGGGAGGGGGGGAGGTAGATTGGTAGGGAAGTATTTGATATAAACAAAAGTAATACGAAAGAGAGAGAGAGAATGAGAGAGAGAGAGAGAGAGAGAGAGAGAGAGAGAGAGAGAGAGAGAGAGAGAGAGAGAGAGAGAGAGAGAGAGAGAGAGAGAGAGAGAGGGAAATACAGGAAAGGGAGGGAGAGTAGGTGAGAGGGAGTAAGGGGAGAGGGAGAGACAGGTAAAGGGAGAGGGAGAGACAGGTAAAGGGAGAGAGGGGTAGGGAGAGACAGGTAAAGGGAGAGAAGGGGAGGGAGAGAGAGGGGGAGGGAGACAGGTAAATGGAGAGAGAGGGGGAGGGAGAGATAGGTAAAGGGAGAGACAGGCAAAGGGAGAGAGAGACAGGTAAAGGGAGAGAGGGGGAGGGAGACACAGGTAAAGGGAGAGAGAGGGAGAGGGAGACAAAAACAGGTAAAGGGAAAGAGGGAGAGACAGGTAAAGGGAGAGAGGGAGAAGGAGAGGGAGACAGGCAAAGGGAGAGAGAGGGGGAGGGAGAGACAGGTAAAGGGAGAAAGGAATAGGGAGGTTAGCAAAGGGAGGAGAGGGAGACAGGTAAAGGGGAAGAGAGGGGGAGAGGGAGAGGGGGAAGACAGGTAAGAGGAGAGAGAGGGAGGGAGAGAGGAGGAGGGAGGTTAGCAAAGGGAGGGAAGGGAGAGAGTAAGGGGAGGGAGAGGGAGAGACAGGTAAGGGGAGAGTAAGGGAGAGGGAGGTTAGCAAAGGGAGGGAAGGGAGGGCCTAGCTCAGAGTGCACACAACAGTATAACAACGTCAGCCAGTGAGAGTGTTTGCACCTCGACTCCCACTCCCACACTCAACGCTCCCCATCCCTACCAGCGCCTCCCCCAGGTGTGTGACGGGTGTGTGGGGGGCTAGCAGGTGTGTGGGGGCTCGTACCAGGTGTGGGTGAGGTGTGGGGCCCCTAGATGTGGTGCAGGTGTGGGGGACTAGCATCAAGGTTGTCAGACGGGGTATAGAGTTAGTTGTCCCCCCGAGGGCTCCTACCTGTGCCCAGCTTCTACTACCCTTCCTCCGTCCCCGCCTCACTCAGTCCTGCCCAGCCTGTCCCTGTGGCATGTACCGGTGTCATACGGGGGCCTGTGTCGCATACGGGTGTCATACGGGGCAAAAATATAAGGTGACATGCTTGTTTTGAGTATCTGTGCCAGGTCTTTATATAGTTGTGCCACAAAAATCGGGACAATAATACAGATTCGGTTCTTATAGTCTGACTGTGTGTCATGTGCCGGTGTCATACCGTGTAGGAGTGTCATACAGGGCATTCTGTGGCAGATATATAAGGTGTCATATGAGTATGTGTGCCAATAGTATCTGTATTGTGGGTCTTCCTTGCAACAGTGTCTGAAAAATAGTTCCTTATATTTTGTTCTTCATTCTTCCCCTGTCATATAGAAGTCAAGTGACAAAGAAAGTTGTGTCATACGTGTATGTGTCATATGTGTCACTGTGCCACATGTGTATTTGTGTCACATGTGTATTTGTGTCACATGTGTCGTTGTGTCATGTGTGTTTCTGTGTCTGTTATGTTTCTGTTTCATTTGTCTTAATCTTACCCGGATGGAAATATTGAGAAATTGACTCTTGATTTTAGTGCCACCTCTGTCTTGCCCGTGTCATGTACCAGTGTCATACAGGGCCATGTGGCAGAAAAGATGGGAGTCACATGTATCTCTGTGTCATAAGTTTAGTGTCATAATGTATTGGTGTTAGAAAACTCGCTACAACTGACCTTAAATTCGCTTCTTGGGTCATTCAGGAGTGAAATAGATAGTACCGTGTCAGAGAGAAAGGTGTCATGTTTCAGGTATCATGTCTTCCTTTCGCCAGAGTTGAAATTATTGTGATGTTGGTGTTATTAAGGGGAGATTTCCACTTGAGGGACTTTTCTCTTTACCCCTTTCTCCCTCATGTCTAGCCCCATTGCTTTTTGAGATTTTAAGACGTTTGCCCCATTAGTTTGGTGATTTTTAAGAATTTTCCGCCCCATTCTGTCAATTTTAAGACCTTTCGTGCCATTTAGGTGTCGATTTTATCCTGGCGAGCGATAGCGAGCCTGTAATTTAAGAGTAATCGGCCTTCGGCCGAGACATTTTTCTACCGAAAAATGTACAAATTTATCTTGAAAGGGGGTCAAGGGGGTGAAATTTTAAGATTGCTGGAGGAGTAGGAAACAAACTAGAAACCTCCCCTTAAGCCGGTATCACACGAGAGCTTTTATAGTCAACATTCTATGATCAAAATTTTGTTGGCAACATTTCTGGAATATTTTGCACTGGTATCGGAAAGTAGACGGATGATGGATGAATGTAGGTGACCGAACTCATTTAAAAGTTGACCTCATAGCCTAAGCTGCCAGACTAATGTTGAGGATAAAATGTTTAGTGGAAAAAAATGCTCGTGTGATACCGGCCTTAGTTGTTCGGTTCTTTTGCAGTACCTCCCTGTAGAAGTAGCAGACGAGTTCCTGTGGCAGAGGTAGCAGAGGGACACGTTTACTACTACTACTACTGTCTAGTATAGATTAGGACCGGTATTATATTATTGTCTTCTAGATTAATATATTTTGCTTTAAGCCCCTCTGTACCGGCGACGGCTTTTTCATTTTAGTCTAGCTATATTTAGACGATGTTGTGCTCTTTAAGGGGAGATCTCCACTTGAGGGATTTTTTTCTTGACTCCTTTTTCCCTCATGTTTAGCCCCATTGCTTTTGATATTATAAAACGTTTGCCCCATTAGTTTAGCTATTTTAAGAAATTTCACCCCATATTAAGACCTTTCGTGTCATTCAGGTGTCAATTTTATCCTGGCGAGCGATAGCGAGCCTGTAATTTAAAAGGAACCGGCCTTCGGCCGGGAAATTTTTCTACCGAAAAATTTACAAATCTATCTTGAAAGGGACTCAAGGGGGTGTAATTTTAAGTTTGATGGAGGCCTAGGGAACCAACTAAAAACCTCCCCTTAAGAAGGATCTGTGGTAGTAAAAAGGGTTAATAATCTAATTAATTAACTTCACTTCCCAATGAAATTAATGAAAGTATGTGATCCTACCGTGATTCGAACCTGGGACACCACATACCGGTACAGATCCTAAACACTCTAAACATTACATTACGACCTTTCGTCCTATTTATTTGTCAATACTAAGACCTTTCGTGCCATTTAGATGTTTATTTTTACCTGGTGAGCGACAGCGAGCCTGTAATTTAGGAGGAACACGGGATATTTTTCTACCAACAAATGTACAAATTCATCTGGAACAAATTCATCTTGGGGGTGTTTTTTAAAGATTGATGGAGTTGTGGGGAGCAAATTTAAAATATATATATATATATAATTGTATTGTATTAAAATATAATAAAATAAAAATACACCATAATCCAATTCCTTAAGAAAGTAATAGTTATTGAGTGTTTTCCATGGTGTCATATTATCTTGGTAGCCCGGTGTCATGAAGGGGTGTCACGGGGGGTTCTACTCTGTCATATGGGGGTGTCATGCATATACTTCCTGTATACAGTAGTATCCTACCCAAGCTGTGTTTCATACCACAGTGGCATATGTATTTCCCTGTCGTGCGTCATATGTATCATGTGTGCCAATATATAACCAGTTCCACTTCATACGTGTGTCATACCGCAGTGTCATAAGTATTTCCGCGTCGTGTGTCATGTGTGCCAGTGTTTAACCAGTGCCATTTGAGCCTGTGCCATGATATCCCCGGTGTCAATTGTCCCATGCATGCCAGACCTAGTAATGTGAGAGGCACTACAATGACAGTCACTTATAAATATTCGTGGACCCCCTATGTTTTTCTTTATGCAATTTTAACTATCTATGTATCTACCTATACCTATAACAAAGGTGTAAAATGGAAGCCAAACAGCAACAGTTTTATAGCAATCCCTCTAGGCTGCTTGTCATCTAAATTACTGCTAATCTGAGTGTCCAACAGTGGCTTAGAGTGGGTAAGGGACAATTGGAAGGGGAAGTACTACCCAGGGACTGATGGTCGTGGCAGGGCTAGATGTTAGAAGGAAACCAATATGAGTAAATACCATAACAAGGCTACAAGTGATTCTTAGCGTACCTGGTAAAAAAAAGTGGTAACATCTTAGTTACTTATTTATACATGTAGTGATCCTCGATGTATCTGAAGAAAAAATATATTTTGTTTTATTCATATCGAGAGAGAGAGAGAGAGAGAGAGAGAGAGAGAGAGAGAGAGAGAGATAAAGAGAGAGAGAGAGAGAGATAAAGAGAGAGAGAGAGAGATAAAGAGAGAGAGAGAGAGGCAGGCAGTGAAGGAATGGAGTGAGGGGGAGTGAGAAGGGTGGAGGTGTAGAATGAATCACAGGGAGTGGGTAACATTCACAAACATACAAGGGAGGGAGAGAGAGAGAGAGAGAGATTGATTGTAAGTGAGAGTGAGATTTGAGTTTAAGAGGGAGAGAGAGAGTAAGACTGAGAATGAGCGTGGAATAGAGTGAGTGCGCGCGCGTGTGTGTGTGTGAGAGAGAGAGAGGCCTACATGTTGAATCTTCCCTGTTGAAAGGCTAGGTTATTCCAATACTTGAAATAGGCCTACTTTCATTCTTCGTTGCACTATGCTTCTTTAACTCAGCTTATATTTATTTGAGTATCGATATTCTACATGTGAGTATGCATTAATCCATGTATTAAACAAAAAACACACACACACACAATCTTGTAACCATTTATTTATAGGCCTACTAATTCATGCAATCTTTTATATGATACATAATTCAGTATTTAAGTTGTGTTGCAACGAACAGTAAATTTGGTCAGAGTAAATATTTGGAAACTTTTAATATACAATCTTTGTTTGTCTTTGTTGAGGATATTTCTTCTTCACGTATAACTTTGCATAATTATACAGTCTTTGTTTTATCTTTGTTAAGGATATGTCTTCACTTATAACTTTGAATATATAGTCTTTTGTTTATGTTTGTTGAGGATATTTCATGTTTTTTGAGGATATTTTTTCACTTATAGCTTTGAATAAATATAAAGTTTTTGTTAATCTTTGTTGAGGATATTTCATGTTTCTTAAGGATATGTCTTCACTTACAACGAGAGAGAGATAACCCGAGTTGATAATATGGAAAGAGGACATGATTTTATTCCGTGCCTGTACGTTGATAGCAGGTAGGCCTATGGGAAGAAGAGGAGGAGGGGGGAGGGGAAGGAAGTGCAAGGAGGAGAAGAAGAAAGGGAGGAGGAGTAAGAAGACGAAAAAAAGAAGATTGAAAGGAGAGAGAGCGAGAGAGAGAGAAGGAGCATGTTGATGATGTAAAAGAGAGAAAGGAGGAAGAGAAGAAACAGAGGAAGGAAGAATAAGAAAATGATGATGAGGAGGAGGAGGGAGGAGCAGGAAGAAAGGAGTACAAAGGGAATGACAAAGAATCAGAAAAAGAAAAGGAGGAGGAGGAGGAGGGCTAGTAAGATAAGGACATTGAAGAGGATAATAACGTGAATAAAGAAGAGTAAAGAGTAAATAAAGAAGGAGAGAGAGAGAGAGAGAGAGAGAGAGAGAGAGAGAGAGAGAGAGAGAGAGAAAGGGGAGGAAGAGGAAGAAAGGGTTAAATAAGAGTAGGGGTAAGAGAGACAGACAGACAGAGAGAGAGGGGAGGGGTTGAAAGAATGTGAGGAACCTGGGGGTGTGGTTCTCTACTTCACTGTGGAGGAGCTGGCTATAAGGTCTTACTCCTTCCTTCAATTCTACCTTCCTTCCTTCCTTACTCACTTTAGTCCTTCCTTCTTTCAATTCTCCATTCCTTTTAATTCTTCCTTCCTTCCTTCCTTACTCTTTCACTTACTGCCTCCTTCCTTCCTTACTTCACTACTTTCTGTATTGCTCTTACCGGTACTCCTTCCTTCACTACTTCCTTCCTTATTCTTTAACTCACTGCCTCCTTCCTTCCTTACTTCACTACTTCCTTCCTTACTACTTCACTATTTTCCTCCTTCCTTCCTTCCATACTTACTTACTTCCTTCCTTCAATTCTTCATTCCTTCCTTCCCTGTGGAGGAGCTGACTAGGAAAGTGTATGAGGCTCTTTTACTCCTTCCTTCCTTCATCACTACTTCACTGTCTCCTTCCTTCACTGATTCATTCATTCCTTACTTCACTACTTCTATCATTCCTTCCTTACTTCACTACCCTATCATTGGCTTTACGTTCCTTACTTCCCTATTATGTTGACTACCTCTCCTTCCTTCCTTCCTGCATTCATTCATCCATTTATTCTTTCATTCCTTCATTCTTCTTTCATCTCTTCTTTCTTTCATTCATTCTTCCTCCCTTCATACATTCATTCTTCCTTCCTGCCTTTCTTCATTTATTCATTCTTCTTGCATTCGTTAATTCTTCCTTCATTCGTCCATTCATTCTTAATCCTTCATATCATCCACTCTCCCTGCAGATAGTTCATTACCATCAACCGCTATGATAAACAAAAACCCGAGTCCTAACTAACTTTTGATTACCTAACGTCTAAATTTCCTCCTGATCTACAAATTAATATGTAAAACTTGGCAAAACAAACCAACCAAAACAGGAACAGCAAAACATAAATACAATAGAGAACTATGTGGAAATAACGCATTGCAGATTTAGCGAAACAAGATATGAAATTAAAATACACAAAACAACCTATAGCCTAATTAAATACCGGTAGCCTACGCATCTCTGGTTTGTTATCTGGCTATCATTAGACGATTGTATTCAGATGAGGAAAGGTATATGGAAGTCAGAGGGTTAAGGGGAGGTTTTTAGTGGATTCCCTAGACTTCCATTAAACTTAAAATTACTCGCCCTAGACCCCCTTTCAAGATAAATTTGTACATTTTTCGGTAGAAAAATGTCCCGGCCGAAGGCCGATTCCCCTTAGATTACAGGCTCGCTATCGCTCGCCAGGATAAAATTGACACCTGAATGGCACGAAAGGTCTTAATATGGGGTGAAAATTCTTAAAATCGCTAAACTAATGGGGCAAACGTTTTATAATATCAAAAGCAATGGGGCTAAACATGAGGGAGAAAGGGGTCCAGAAAAAATCCCTCGAATGGATATCTCCCCTTAATTGAGACAGTCTTTACTCTCATATTTCCAAATTTTTCCTAAACCGTATGCAATCGTCTAATGAGAGCCAGACTATAGGCTACTGTCAAAATGCGTCACGATCTTCAAGGGGTTAAATCAATATAATTTCAGTTTATCAGAGTAACCCACAGAGAGTTATTCCCGGTGAGCAAGATGTTCTTGAGGTAAAGGATTAGGAGGAAAATAGATAAGATGCTGTGTAGAGGGAAGAAGTTATTTTTTTCTTCAGATGCCTATTTACCAAGAAACATTGAACAATATCTTTAACCTAACCTAAACAAAACCTAACCTAATCTAGTATAGTAGTGGACTATTTATGAATGTAAAATGTAAAAAATATGTTGTAACATTGCCAAATTATTGAAATATAAGTACAGGTCTTCCCGCTACACAGGATTATACCGAAAAATATACAGTAACTACAGACGACATAATATTATTTGAATAGCCTACTTCTCATTACGATCTTCACCCATCGCGTCTAAACTATAGCCTATTCATTGTAATTTGGTCAAAAATCTTAACCCCGGACTTCTGTAACTCTGGAAAGGCTAGAGCATGTAAGCTGTACATACCCACACCTATTCCCTGGCCGATGCTTCCCAAATGGTAGAACTATTAGTTCGATTAGGCCTAGCCTACTTTAGTCCTGTTTGAGTTATAGAGGTTAGGCCTAGGCTTAGTGGTCAAGATGTCTAGCCTATTTATAATGAATAGACTGGATATCCTACAGCCTATCCGCTCTCTCTCCGTGTGCCTGAGTGTAAGGCTTAAACTATAATCCCAGAGTACAAACAGGCTGGCCATTAACACTTACCAGCCAATAAAAAGCTGATCCCGCGAATATACACCTCCCGCCTCCGAACCCCAACACTCCGACCAATGTAAACAATGGGAGACGGACCTAAAGCGGTTTCGCAGTTATTCGACTCTTCTAAAATGTCAACGAAATTCTGGTTACAAGTGTATTTAATATATACCAATAATTGTTCTATTAATTACACAATATAATAAATTAATTACTCCTACCTGGAAAATCATTTATAATATATGTAACGGGAATGGTAAATTTCCCGATGTAATAATTATGCATAGATAAATTTAAATTTTAGTGATGCTGCTTATTAAATAATTTTACCATTAGGCACGGAACGACATTTTCAGTTCGGTATTTATTAGTTTATTTCTCTGAGGTGTAGGCCTATGTACTGTATTTATTGTCTGGGATTCATGTTAAATACATACCAAGTGATTAGTTTACATATTTCCTGTTTAAGAATAGCCTCCAGCAAATACCAGACTTCGAACTATCTTAACCCTTTTTACTGCACAGATCCTTCTAAGGCTGCACAAAATCGTCTACATGTAGCTAGAATATAATATAAAAATACGTCACCAGTACAGAAGGGGTTAAGTAGCCTATAGCAATGGCGAACAAAATAAACAGATTGTGGGTATCGCAATAATGTGATAACTAATAACTAAGAAAACCATTAATGACATACAGTAGCCTACATACTGTCTATCTGTCATTGTGGGTTCCATGTCATCTCAACCAGTAGACAATTTCAACCAGTAGCTCTCAACCAGTGCCAAATTAACCCAGACCAACCAAACCAGTGCCAAAATATAGTACTAACCTAACCTAACCTAACCGTATGGTTGATTTGGTACTGGTTGAGTTGACCGGTCACCAGTAGCCTACATACTGTCTATCTGTCATTGTGGGACTATTTACTTAAAATATACACATTTAGCCTATATATTACAGTGTTAGATTTTGCTCGTGTGTGTCAATTAAATACTAATATGTAACTAAACTAACATAATTGAAAGTAGGTTTGTAACATTTGTACAGGTAGGCGAGTGTAGCCTACCATTCTTAAACATTTGCAAACACTGCCTTTTAGTAATATGGTGTCTTTTCCATGCTATTACTGCTAAAACTAGACGATTATGTACAGCTTAGGAAGGACATCTAGCAATCAAAGAGGTAAACTATAGTCCATTCATTATAGGTAGGCCAACAATCTTGACCACTAGCCTCTATAGCTAATAAACGACTAAAATAAGCTGATATTTCGACCATTTAGGAAGGGCCAGCCAGGGAATAGGTGTGGAAATTTACAGCCCATCCGCTGTAGTCCATATTGAGGTACAGAGGTTCGGGGTCACAATCTGGAATATAGTTGTCAAATAACTTTCTGATTACCATATAATTCCTCATTTATATATCTGTTTTTATCATTTTTTAGTTTCCTCCCTATACCTCCATCAAGCTTAAACAAACACCCCTTAGACACCCCTTCAACATTTATTTGTCCTAGCCGAAGGCCGGCTCCTCTTAAAATTACAGGCTCGCTATTGCTCGCCAGGAAAACATCGACACCTAAATGGCACGAAAGGTCTTGATATTGATACAGAAATGGGACGGAAGGTTTTAAAATCGCCAAGCTAATTGAGTGTACGTCTTAAAATCTGAAAATTAATGGGGCTAAACATGAGGGAGAAGGGGAACCAGCAAAACCGACCATCCCCCCTTAACCCTCTCCGACATATGACGCGATTTTGAGCCTATTGGGGATACCTTAAAGCCTTTGTTACCATCAGGGGTATTTAGAAACCTTTAGTTTAGTTACTTCAACCTCTGCAGTTGTCTTTGAGTTAGCTGTGTTGAGCCTATTGGGGATACTTTAAAGCCTTTGTTACCATCAGGGGTATTTAGAATCCTTTAGTTTAGTTACTTCAACCTCTGCAGTTGTCTTTGAGTTAGCTGTGGGCAGAAAACTAATTTTGGAGAGGTAATAATAAGAGTGAGAGAACTCTATTTCTTATTGCTAATCTGGCAACCTCTGCGTCATATATTCGTGAAAGGGTTAACAGAATCGTGTAACACTAGCCAGAATAAGACCAATTATTACGTCATGGTAGGCTACAGTAAATGGGTTACTATGCTTTTGTAACCAAAGAATGCGCTCATTAGCCATTGCTATTCTATTTGTTATCAATTTCACCACAACACCAAACACCTCCAATGAAATTAATGATAGCATATATGTGATCCACCAGGATTCGAACCCGGGTTATCTCACACAGATTTGTAAACACCTTAACCATTACACCACCAAGACGATAGCCTATCATTTGTGTAACGAATACTACTTTCACAAAATATATTATATGCTTTGCCTTGTATTATAATTTCTGAACCATTTTAGGACCGGTGACTTTTGTTTTCTCTTTTTTTTTCTTTTTTTTTTTTTCTTTTTTTTTTTTTTCTTTTTTTTACAGCAGAAATAAAAAAAACTGTCGACGGTACAGGAGTTAAAAATGACAGACAGTTGAGAAATATTGAGTTAGAATTATAAGTGAGGGCGTGGGTTGATGTAATTAGAACTCTTTGGTTGGTCTGCCAGAGAAAACGCCTGTTGTTGTCAATGTATGCCAAGCTATACAGTGTTAACCCTTTAAAGGTGGTGACGCATTTTGATAGTTTATTAGCATTAGACGATTTTATACAGCTTAAGGGAGGTGACCGGCTTTTTTCTCTCCTTTTCTCTCTTTCTCTGGCTTGTATCCATTCGGCCCCATTCAACCTACTGTTTTGAGACGTTTATCCCCATCCAGGTGTCGATTTCTTCCTGGCGAGCGATAGCGAGCCAGCCTTGTATGGAGAAATCCGGCTTCGCTGGAAACATTTTTCTATCGAAAAATGTAAAAATTTAGCCTGCTGTCAAAAACATAAAAAATATACTGACTCGCTACCGCTCGCCAGGAAAAAATCGACACCTGGATGGGGATAAACGTCTTAAAAATTGACAGATAGTTGAGCAATATTGAGTTAGGTTTATAAGTGAGGGCGTGGGTTGATGTAAGAGCTCTATGGTTGGTCTGCCAGAGAGAAAACACCCCTGTTGTTGTCAATGTATGCCAAGCTATAACAGTGTTAAGGGGGTAGTGCTTGGTTTTTGGTTTATATATTTATATATTTTAATTAATTTGTAGTTTCCTCGCTAGACCTCCATCAAGCTTAAACCCCCCCCCCCCCCTTCAAGATTAATTTGTACATTTTTCGGTTTTTTTAGAGGCTCGCTTTCGCTCGCCAGGAAAAAATCGACACCTAAATGGCACGAAAGGTCTTAATATTGACAACAAAATGAGGCAAAAGGTCTCAAAATCGTCAAACTAACGGAACGAACGTCTTAAAACCTCAAAATGAATATGCTAAACGTGAGGGGGAGAAGGGGGTCCAGAAAAAGCGAGTACCACCCCCCTTAAATAGTTGTCCCCTAATGATGAATGCATTAAGGGGAGAACGACCGTTTTTCTGGACCCCCTTCTCCCTAATGTTTAGCCTCACTCGTTTTGAGATTTTAAGACGTTGATTCTATTAGTTTGGGGATTTTATGACCTTTCACCCCATTTCTTTGACAATATTAGGACCCTTCGTGCCATTTGGGTGTCGATTATTTCCTGGCGAGCGATAGCGAGCCTGTAATTTTAGGAGGAATCGGCCTTCGGCCGGGACATTTTTCTACCGAAAAATGCACAAATCTATCTGTCTACGGGGTGTTTTTCTAAGCTTGATGGAGGTCTAGGGAGGAAAATAAACAAATATATGAATAAATGAATTAATAGGCCAAACAAACAGTCACTGCCCCTTAAATATATAAATAATTTGTTGTAGAATAATAATATGTGTTTATTGTTTATTCTTCTTCATGTCAACATATTATTATTATTTTTAGAGCAGTGTACCGGTTGCGGCTATGTTAAACCTCAAACATCTTACTTAACCATAGGGTGGTGTCTTCTCTCTCTCTCTCTCTCTCTCTCTCTCTCTCTCTCTCTCTATATCCCCCCTCTTTCTCTCTCTATCTATCTATATACCCCTCCCCCCCTCTCTCTTTCTATTCATGTGTTCAATTCTGGTATCCAGCACTCAGGAAAGATATAGAGCGACTGGAAAGAGTACACACTAGGGCTTCGTACAAAGCCGAGAACTACCAACTAAAGTTTTCGGCCCCCGGTGGGTCATTATTGGAGTGGCTGGCCCACCTAAAACTCAAAGCAGCCTTCCTCCAGTTACACAAACCACCCAGAACGAGGGGAGACGCGCTCCTCGATGCCGCTAGGAGAGAGGCGATCACAACCTTAGGTGAACCTTAGGTAGGATTAGAAGACTGAGCTATGAGGACCAGTTTAAAGCTCTTGATCTTTTCCCGTTGAAAACACGCAGAGTACGAGATGAGCTCATTGACGATTTTAGAATATTTAATGGGTTTGAAAAAGTGGATTATAGTAAAATGTTTAGTCTCAATATTAATACAACACGCAACCCTGGCTGGAAATTAGAATTGAAAAGGTTCAGCACTAGTATTTGTGGAAACTTTATCACATATATGATCTGTTCTACCTGGAACAATCTTCCCTCAGAAGTTGTAAGCAGTTCTTCAATAGAGCAGTTCAAGAAGAGAGTAGATAGTATTTTGCACACTCTGTAAGGGATGTAGTGCACTAAACAGTCTCTCTCCATCCACTTCGGTAACTCCCCGGAATGGACAGCAAGGCCTCTGAGATACTCACTATTCCTTGTAACTCCTTGTAACTCTCTCAGTACAGTTAGTCCAGTCAGTCCAGTCTGTTACAGTTAGCCATCATATATTACCTGTAGTACACATTCTTTCTCTCACACACACACACACACACACATACCTACCTACGAACACACACACACACGCACCCATACTTACATACACACACACATACACGTACATACTTACACTACATACATACACCTACAACATTGCAGAACAGTGATAGCTGAGCCTAGAGCGCAGTTGCAACATACATATACGAGTGAACAGTAAACCTACACACATCCTTCTTACACAGGAATTTATTACACACAAACACACACACACACACACATACATATCCACGGGTTGCTGTGCGGCTGTGGTCCCGTGGTTTAAGGCGCTGTACTGTGGTCTGGCGCTGACTGCGGGGTGAGGGTTCGAATCCATCAGAATCCTAAAGAATTTTTCGGCCATAGCGACGGAGAGAACTGTATCGTGGTTCCTCCCTAACCAAGCTGCTATCAGCCTGTGTTAGCCTACACATCTTCTCACCAATATAAAGTGCATCTGCGTATGTACTTGGTGGGAAGCCAGGCATCTCACGGTCGCTAAAGGTCGAATGTGACCTCGTAGTTAAGGTAAAATAAGTATTGTACTGTACCTAGGTTTAAGAAAAACTCTGTAGATGTTCAGCCTCAGGGCTGCAATGAACAATAAACCGACAATTATTTATTAACACACACACACACACACACACACACACACACACACACACACACACACACACACACAGTCACACACACACACATACACATGCACACACACACACACACAGCCACAGATACACACACACACACACAGCAACAAACTTTATATTGCCACACCGCCCCTGGGCATACTCGCATTGGGGGGCCTTCACTCCAAAACTACAATAGAAAATAAACAGAAAAAGGATGATTAGAAAATACAACAGAAAATGGAAAATAAGTAGATATTATATGTAGATAAAGAGATATAGCACGAGAATAGAACACATAATGAGATAGTACATGTTAATAAAGAGGTATAGCATGATAATAGAACAGAAAACGGATGATGAGGAGGTATTATATTATGTAGATAGAGATATAGCATGAGAATGGAACAAAAAAGACGAACTTTTCCGTTTCCGTCTTTCCTGTAATGTCTTCCCTACACGTTAGAAGTTTGCTCTCATCCACCTGTCCCGAAGAAGGGTGAATACTCTCAACCCTATAACTATCGTCAAATTTCTCTCAACCTTAGCCTCTCTAAAGTTTTTTTGCTTCTATTTTTAATTACAACTTTCTGAAATATTTGTCTTCCCATAATCAACTTTCAGATTGCCAGTATGGTTCCTTTAAAGGCCGTTCTTCTGGTGATATACTTTATTATCTTACTAACTCATTACAGGCAGCTTTGGGGAGGTTTGGTGGAGTGGTCTTGCTACTGTACTGGTAGTCTAATGGTCCCGGGTTCAAATCCCGATGTATCAATGGGAAGATATTATTGGGATGGAATTTGTGCTGTGCCTAGTATGAGTGATTACCACAAAGCACACCGAAACACCAAATAAATACCCTCATTGTTCCCCGATTAAATAGCACTGTATTAATATTCCTATATTTAAAATAGGCTACAGGAGGGCAATGTCTGGTGAGTTTATTGCTCAATAGGTGGCGTTCTGAGAGTGAGGGTCCGAGTCTAGGAGATGAGACAGTGAAGCACTGGGACAAAACAGCTTCAGAGATGGGGCTGCTTCGAACCATGTGTGAGCAATCAAGCCCCATGCATCCTGCGAAGGCAAGATGGCAGGGGCTGGTTGCAGCTGAAAGTGCTTCACATGACTCACTCCGTAGAGTGGAACGAGACCTCACAGGCTTCACCGTTCAATGTATAACGGATGAGTGTACAGGCTCTCAGCCTATGGCCGAGAGGGAGTAGTTGGAATATAGAAGAAAAAATATGTAAGCTTTGCCTTTTGTCTACTTCTTACAAACGGAGAAAAAATAGATAGATATATATAACGGTAACTGTATTATTGTAAGGACCAGCATAACAACACACACACACACACACACACACACACACACACACACACACCACACACACACACACACACACAGAGCCGTATCACAGATTTAACAATTATAGCACCATTGTGATATGAACCTGAGCCAGGGGTCAATCTCTGTTGAGCCCTAGATTAACTTGGAACAGAGAGAGAGAGAATCTATATTCTCTATAACGGGTTTGAGGACTCGTTATAGTTGGGGGTGTATTGTGTGTGTGTGTGTGTGTGTATAAGTGTGTGTGTATGTGTGTGTGTCTATATTCTCTATAACGTGTTTGAGAATTAATTATCGTTTGGGTTTATTAAATGTGTGTGTGTGTGTGTGTGTGTGTGTGTGTGTGTGTGTGTGTGTGTGTGTGTGTAGGTTGGCCCCAGACTATATATTTACATGCCCCTCAGAAGACTAACGTAGAGTCCTTCACCGTGATAGCAAGGTCAGAATAGCAAGCAACCCCCCCTTCCTCCCCTCATCACATTCTTGTAACAACCCTAACAACCACTCTCTAGAGATGGTAGATTTGTATTATGTGTTATCTATTTATTTATTATATTGCTGTATGTTTTAATATATCCCCTAGACCCCCTTAAAGGCAGTGAGCTGTAGCTAAATAAGAAAAATGAAAATATATAAATAAGAACATAAGAACATGGGAGTCTGCAAAAATCCGATCGGCCCATACAAGGCAGATCCCTGTCAAATAATACTCCTCTTCAGACCCCTTTTCAAGATAAAATATAAATATAAATATATAATTAAAATTGTGCCCCCACACCCCTTCAAGCTAAAAAAAAAAAAAAAATACAAAACAAAAAAATACCTCTATCAAGCTAAATGTGTAAATTTTTCGGTAGAAAAAATGTACAGACTGAAAGCCTGTTTCTTGTAAATTCCAGCTATTGCTCGCCCACAAAAATATATACATGCATGGAGCAAAACGTGTTATAATCGCCAAGACTAAACGTTTTAAAATCACCAAACTAACGTATCATCTACTTCGCATGCTCGTGATCAAACCAACGTAAGGTCCTCCACTGTGATAGCAAGGTCAGCATAGCAAGTACCTCTCATCACCCCTCAATGACATTCTTGCAACGACCGTATCCCAGACTCTACACTGAAATTTAATTCACTACTTGTCATTCACCAGAGACCGTTTGATCTGTCCAGCAAGGTCATAGCTCTCTTGTTGAATAATTTTGTCTATTGAATCAGC
The DNA here is from genome assembly GCA_032716605.1 of Paralithodes platypus. NCBI lineage: Eukaryota > Metazoa > Arthropoda > Malacostraca > Decapoda > Lithodidae > Paralithodes > Paralithodes platypus. The sequence continues at coordinate 1,552,655 of CM064574.1, forward strand.
TTCTAGGTACCGTACTTTATTGTTTGTTTTCTTTTTTGTTTGCTATAAAAGAGGGCATTTAGTTTAGCATTCTTTCTTGTGTGTGTGTTGGTGTGTTCTTTCTTGGATTTGGATTATTGGCTAAGGTTTGATGGACTTATATGCAAGCACCCTAATGACATTCTTGCAACAGCCTTAGCCTTCACGCCTATACCTGCAACTTATAATTCACTAGTTAACATTCAATACCCGGCTTTTCATCTCTCCAGCAAGGCCATAGCTCTCTAGAAGACTTCCATTGGTACTCTACAGTCATCAAGGGTCTCACATTCTTTCAGGAAATGCTGAACAAGGTCACAATTTTTCTATTAATTAAGATTATTGACTGGGTTATAGATTATTGTTATTATTAAAAGAGAAGAGGTACATTTAACCCTCTCTGTATCGGGGACGTCTTTCTAACTTAATTCTGGCTACTATTAGACGATTATATTCAGTATCATAAGGACCTCCAGCAATTAACAGGCTTCGAACTATCTCACTGAACCCCTTTTACTACCACAGATCCTTCTTGAATTGCACAAAATCGTCAAAATCTAGCTAGAATAAAATATGAAAGACGTCGCCGGTACAGAAGGGGTTAAGAACTCGTTTATTTATCACATGTTTCGGTCTATTATGATTTGATACACAATATTAAATAACCACATTTAAATCACCTCCCGCCTCCCACCTCCCCATATGCTTGCCACCATTTTTAAATCACCATTTCCCCGCTTTACAACCTCGTCTCTGTGCTAGTTTTAGGAGAGGGGAAGGGAGGGGGTTAAAGGACATTAACTACAAGGAAATTTTCTGACATCCTTTCTGGGCAACTTTAACCTAGCATCCAGAATGCTGGAGTAAAATACACTGTAAACAAATCTGTAAAATGTACAGAGAATATCTGGCAATTACAGAGAATCTGGCAATTACAGAGAATATCTGGCAATTACAGAGAATATCTGGCAATTAGGCTGCCAAACATGCTCTGTAAAATTTACAGCATTCTGTATAATCATTTACAACAATACACTGTGGAATTTACAGACTGACTTGCAATTTTATACAGATATAATCTGTTAATTTTTACAGAAAATCTTGTAAAAATTACAAAATTATCTGTAAATAAATTACAGAATATATCTGCTAAATTTACATTTCAATTGTATAATTAACAGTGTTTCTGTCAAAGTCTTTACAGAATTATGTAAATTATACAGATAATGTTTGGCAGCCTAATTGCCATAATTTGTTCCGTAAATTTTACAGAATCTTGTATTGTTACACTTATATTTTGTCATTCTTGGTAACCTAGTTCTTCCAAAGCAAGATATGTTAGAATGAACACACACACACACACCGTATATATATATATATATATATATATATATATATATATATATATATATATATATATATATATATATATATATATAGTGGTCATAAAAATGGACATGTGAAACGGAAAATCCACCATCTACCCATGTAGGCATATGGTGCAAAACCGAATTAGCGTACAATATGCATTACCAGGACATTTGATGTATACTTTACCAACAGTAATATTTCTTACATAAATACAATAGGCTTATATCTGCAACACACAAAGAAATAACATCATATAATATTGGTATTTAAAATTGAACAACATTGTTTATTATAACCTAGCCTTGGCGAGGTTATAATGCATATAAACCATTACCCGTTCAAATCCCACCCCACCCTTAGTTAGGCTAGGCTACGTTCAACACCGTGAGTTGTTTGATATAATATATAACGCAACCTTACCTTGTCTCACGCAAAGGTTGTTGTCTACAAATATAGCAGAACAAAATTCTGATTATGGTAGCCTGTTACGTACGTAATCATTGCCTAAAACCCAGCTAGGCAGAAACCGTGAAAGTATTTGGTTACACATTATAGACATGTACAATGTTATACATTGTCAGAAACTAACTAACTTGCACTGTCATTCATTCAATATCCAATTAAATATCTATAGGGTTGCTTACTACGGGTATACCGGTACCTGTTGGAAAATATACACAAGATACTGTACTGTACATTACTACTACTTTTTTTAGCCTAGCATTAAACAAAAAAAAGTATAGGCCTACAAGCTAGATAATCGAGTGAGTTGCCTCGGCACATGGAAGCATATGAAGGCAATTCATTCACGTCCACCCCCTCTCATGGATTACAACGGCTGGCAATTAGATAGATAGACATATATAGATATTTAATCATAATATGGTAGGATAGATCTTTTAGTTTTCTACCAAACGTTAAGCAATTTTATTCAGCTGATTAAATTAAACTGGGCAAGGGTATATAAATAGGCTAAGCAAAACTTTTCGAAAAACACATACACATCTGATAGCTATTTTTTATACTAGGCTACTTTTGTTAAAGCTAGACGTGTTTACTCAGTTTAAGAAAGAGCTCTTGTATTCCCGGCATTAGCCTATATCTTATTACAAATGTAAATGTACATACAATATTGCCAACAAGGGCTCAACAACTAATAGTTTCTTACCAGTTACGACATTTCACAGCAAGAGATACACCAAATCACGCTGTTTATTGTCCATGTTACATAGTTCCTGGCGATAATACTGAGCATTTCCACAGCCCATCACGGTTAATAAGGTTGTGGTAGTAATTGAGGTAAAGAATTATATGTGTGGAGTTGGAAATTAGCAAAATTATCACACGAAAATACAGCCTGCCTGCTCTCCCAGAAGCAAGGCCTACTCTGCTCAAAGCGGTTTTCCCGCCTAAAAGACAAGTGACTCACAGCTCGTATAAATATCGCCACACATACAGTTTATTGATACAACAACACCTATATTTTGTCAAAATTAATTCCAATTATTTATATAGAAGAAGGTTCATGAAATATAACCTAAAAAATAATGCTTGAAAAGTTTCATATATAGATGAAGGTAATAGAAGTATCCGGCAACTCTTGTGATAAATTATTGCCTCATTTTCTAGATACATTGCAAGGGTATAAATTGAATTTGACCATTATATAAACAAATATTAAGTATTTAGTTAACTTAATATATATCAGTGTATAGGCTGCTACAGTTCATGAAGAACAATTATGGTATATAGTCAGTATTTCTTGAGTTATTCAACACCATGGTTTTACAGTCGATGCCTGTAATATAAAATACAGATATTATATGTATTTTCAGTTTACTGTGAATTTTCTGTTGATAAATACAGAGAAAAACATGTAAAAATACAGATATTTTTTACAGTGTAGGAAAGAAGAGTAATTGCACAGAGGAAGAACAAGTTGAGAAGTGAGAAGTACAGTAGAAGACTGAAGTTCTCGAGCTCACCCAAGTTGCTTGCAAATTTAGAGGTCTTTTTACATAGTTATCAGTGAGTACACTGCAGGTAAATTATTATAGTTTTGCTGAAACAGTATAACTCTTTAAGAAGAAAAACACACACACAATTGACGAGAAAAAATACAACAAAAGTGGGACCTTACGTGAGAGAGTAATCACACCACCACTTTCACTGCAAAATATGTTCTGACATAAAGTTCAACCAGACTTTAGATACAATGCAGTCACCCAAAAGAATATACCTCCAGTCTAGTTGGGAAAATATTAAGGGGAGATCTCCACTTAAGGGATATTTTTCTTGACCCCTTTCTCCCTCATGTTTAGCCCCACTGCTTTTGATATTATGAAACGTTTGCCCCATTAGTTTAGCGATATTAAGAACTTTCACCCCATATTAAGACCTTTCGTGCCATTCAGGTGTCAATTTTATCCTGGCGAGCGATAGCGAGCCTGTAATTTAAGAGGAACCGGCCTTCGGCCGGGAAATTTTTCTACCAAAAAATGTACAAATATATCTTGAAAGGGACTCAAGGGGGTGTAATTTTAAGCTTGATGGAGGTCTAGGGAACAAACTAAATACCTCCCCTTAAAACAAAAACAAACTGATGGAAGGAAAGAGTACTTGAGGTGTGACTAAGACTTGAGAGAGGAGGAGGAGGTGGTTGAGTTTTAAGGGAGATTACAACACCCTGGTTTACGAGTAGCGATAACCAGGTGGCTGGGTGGCTGTTGTGCCAAGCTTAAGGGGGGTCACCGGTTTCTTTTTATCTTTCTCTCCTTTTCTCTCTTTCCCTGGCTTGTATCCATTAGGCCACATTCAGCCAACTGTTTTAAGACGTTTATTCCCATCCAGGTGTCGATATCGCTCGCCAGCATTGCATGGAGACATCCGGCTTCGCCGGAGAAATTTGTCTATCAAAAAATTTACAAATTTAGCTTGCTGTCAAAACAAAAATATATATATATGCTGGCTCGCTACCGCTCGCCAGGAAAATATTGACACCTGGATGGGGATAAACGTCTTAAAACAGTAGGCTGAATGGGGCCGAATGAATACAAGTCAAAGAGAAAGGGAGAGAAAAAGAAAAAAGCGAGGTGGGCTTCCTTAAGGGGGTTAGGACAACCATACACTCAGGGAACGTACAATACAGTCTACAATACACTAACAGAACAAGCAATACAGTTTACAATACACCCAGGGAACGTACAATACAGTCTACAGTACACTAACAGAACTAGCAATACAGTCTACAATACACTTAGGGAACGTACAATACAGTCTACAATACACTAACAGAACAAGCAATACACAATACACCCAGGGAACGTACTGCAATTAACAGGCTTGGAACTATCTCCCGTAACCCTTATTACTACCACAGATCTTTCCTAAATTGTACAAACTCGTCTAAATACAGCTTGAAAGAGGTAAAAATTAAGATACAAAAACTACAATAAACTGTCTTAGGTTATGGTACAATAGAAGGAACTGAAGGGGAGGGTTTTAGTTTGTTCCCTAGACCTCCATCAAACTTTAAGATTAAACCCCCTAGATCCCCTTTCAAGATAAATTTGTACATTTTTCGGTAGAAACATTTCCCAGCCGAAGGCCGGTTCCTCTTAAATTACAGGCTCGCTATCGCTCGCCAGGAAAAAATCGACACCTTAATGGCACGAACGTTTTTACAATTGACAGAAGTGGGGCGAAACTTCTTAAAATTACCAAACTAATGGGGCGAACGTCTTAAAATCTCAAAAGCAATGAGGCTAAACATGAGGGAGAAAGGGGCCCAGAAAAAAAAAATCCGTCAAGTGGAAATCTCCCCTTGAAGATACACTTTGGGGGGGGGGGTACATGTAATACACTTGACAACGAAGACCTTCGTGGTAAACGCGGAAAACTTGCAGTATACTTTATGAGGGTGGGTTACGGTACTCTGAGGGAGGAGAGTGTGTGTGTGAGTGAGAGTGTGTGTGTGAGAGAGAGAGACAGGAGTTAGTGAGTGAGAGTTACAAGGAAGAACTTTACGATCCATTCCGAGGAGATATTTTAAGAAAGAGAGAGAGGGAGTGAGTGGGAAAGTGAGAGTTCGCGATTGAGAGTGAGAGTTACAAGGAAGGATTTTACGATCCATTCAGAGGAGATATTCTAAAGAAATAGAGAAAGTGTGAGAGTGAGAGTGTGACAGTGAAAGTGAGAGTGAGAGTTACAAGGAAGGACTTTACGATCCTTTCCGATGAGATATTCTAGAGAGAGAGAGAGAGAGAGTGTGTGTGTGAGAGAGCGAGAGAGAAAGTGAGAGTTAACGAGAGTCAGTGAGTGAGAGTTACATGGTAGGACTTTACGATCCATTCCGATGAGATATTCTAAAGAGAGAGAGAGAGGGAGTGAGAGTGAGATTTACAAGGAAGGACTTTACGATCCATTCAGAAGAGATATTCTAAAGAGAGAGAGAGAGAGTGAGAGTTAGCAAGAGTGAGTTACAAGGAAGAACTTTACAATCCATTCCGAGGCGATATTCTAAAGAGAGAGAGAGAGTGTGAGTGAGAAAGTGAGAGTTAGCGAGAGTGAGTGAGAGTGAAAGTTACAAGGAAGAAGCTCATGATCCATTGACCATTCCGAGGCGATATTCTAGAGAGAGAGAGAGTGTGTGTGTGAGTATGTGTGTGTGTGTGCTTGTGTACGTGTGTGTGTGTGTTTGTGTGTGTATGCGCGCTAATGAACCCCCAAGCTCCTTTTATCTGACATTTTTGCAAATCTTATTTCCGGAGAATCACAAGAAGTTACTGGGAAGAGTTGGTATCTAAAAGGCCTTGCGGTTCATTCCAAGGAGATATAAATAAAGTAACACCCCCGTTCTTAACATTAAGGGGAGGCTTTTAGTTTGTTCCCTATACTTCCATCAAGCTTCACATTACAGCCCCTAGACCCCCTTTCAAGATAAATTTATAAATTTTTCGGTAGAAAAATGTCCCGGCTGAAGGCCGGTTCCTTTTAAATTACAGGCTCGCTATCGCTCGCCAGGAAAAAATCGACACCTACATGGCACGAAAAGTCTTAAAATTGACAGAAATGGGGCGAAAGTTCTTAAAATCGCCAAACTAATGGGGCGATCTTCTTATAATATCAAAAGCAATGGGGCTAACCATGAGGGAGAAAGGGATCAAGAAAAAAATCCCTCAAGTGGAAATCTCCCCTTAAGCATCAATTACAAACCCCAATGTACTTGAATAAACTAATGAAAGCATATGGTCCTCCCGGGATTCGAACTCGGGACACCACACCCAGAACATAAAGCGCCTAAACGATTACAGGGATATTACAGGGAAGAGTTGGTATTAAAAGACCTTGCGGTTCGTTGCAGGGAGATATTCTTAGTGACAAACAAATAATATGTATAATGCAGTTCACATATGTATAATGCAGTTCACATATGTATAATGCAGTTCACATATGTATAATGCAGTTCACATATGTATAATGCAGTTCACATATGTATAATGCAGTTCACATATGTATAATGCAGTTCACATATGTATAATGCAGTTCACATATGTATAATGCAGTTCACATATGTATAATGCAGTTCACATATGTATAATGCAGTTCACATATGTATAATGCAGTTCACATATGTATAATGCAGCTCACATATGTATAATGCAGTTCACATATGTATAATGCAGTTCACATATGTATAATGCAGTTCACATATGTATAATGCAGTTCACATATGTATAATGCAGTTCACATGTTGCAGAGTGTGCGAACTAGTACCTACTCTCTTCTTTACCTGTCCTAACGAAGAATCATTTACAATTTCTGAGGGAAGTTTGTTTAAAGTAGAACTATTTGATGATTTGATTCAGCTTAGGAAGGATGTCTACCAGTTAAAAAATTACAGACTATATCAATTCATCCATTTAGCTACCATATATCCTTCCTAAGCTTCATAAAATCGTCTAAATGCAACTGAAATAAAAACAAAAAGACGTCGCCGGTACTACGAGCTGACCTCGCAGTCTACGTGTTTCCAACGAGAAGACACACAGCCCTTTAAATAAGAAAGAGAGGGAGTGTGTGTGCGTGTGTTTGTGAGATTGAGAGAGAGAGTGTGTGTGTTTTTGAGAGAGAGAGAGAGAGAGAATAAGAGAGATAGTGTGTGTGTGAGAAAGAGATAGAGTGGGTGTGTATGTGTGAGAGAGAGTGTGTGTGTATTTTTGAAAGAGAGAGAGAGAGGGTGTGTGCATGTTTGAGAGAGAGAGAGAGAGAGAGAGAGTTAGAGTTAGAGAGAGTGTGGTAGACAGGTAGTAGACCACAAGCCTAGGACCACACGGGAGCCATATGGTCTGGTGGTACTTTAAGAGTTACCTCACATATACCTCACATTGAAATACTCTCTCTCTCTCTCTCTCTCTCTCTCTCACTCTGTCTCTCTCATTCACACACTCTGTCTCTCTCTCTCTCTCTCTCTCACTCACACACTCTGTCTCTCTCTCTCACTCACACACTCTGTCTCTCTCTCTCACTTCTCTCTCTCTCTCACTCACACACTGTCTCTCTCTCTCTCTCTCGGCAACGTCTTTGTGTCAGTGTGTGTGTGTGTGTGAGTTTCTACTGTGTGTGTATTATGTGTGTATGTTTTTGCGTATATGTGTGTGTTCTACGTATGTGTGTTTTATGTAATTATATATGTATGTGCTAGAGAAAGTGCGTGTGTATGTGTGTGTGTCTTTCTGTATTATGTGTGTGTGTTACATGTATGTGTGCGTCCTATGTTGCTCTGTATACATGAGTGTGAAAGAGAGTGTGTGTGTGTGCGTGTGTTTAAATATATGTGTGTGTGTGTGTGTTCATCCCATATATTACAGTACTGTTGATTTAGTTATATACAGTATTTACATATAATGTAACATATTTGTTTCATCTGTAACACCAAACGATGTCATCACATAAATGGATAGATAAATAGATAGAGGCAAACGACAGATAGATAGATAGATAGTTAGATAGATAGATAGATAGAGAGACAGATAGATAGCTAGATAGATAGACAAGGATAAAAATGTAGCCTCTAATTTACCTTGGCTAACAAAGGCAGGTAGGGGACAATATGTTTCAATCATTTCCTCTTTCTTTAACTCTCTTTCTCTCTCTCTCTCTCTCTCTCTCTCTCTCTCTCTCTCTCTTTCTCTCTCTCTCTCTCTCTCTCTCTCTCTCTCTCTCACACACACACACACACATACATGCACGCAAAATCATACGCACATTCATATAACAGACACATACACACGTAATTATAACACACACACACACACGCAAACATACACACACAGACACCACACACACAGATACAGGCAAAACCATACGCACATGTATATAACACACACGCACACACACAAACACATACATACACACACACACAAACACCTAAGAGAACAACAGGTGTGGGAGTGATAAAGACAGGTAGTTATAACTGGCTGACCAAGAATTATACATCACCAGCTATATAAACACCAGCACTATTAAACAATTACAACATTAATAACAACAACACTAACAACAACAACACCACCACCACCACTAATAACAACAACAACAATAACAACAACCCATCATCACCACCATCAACAACAACACTTACAACCACAACAACAACAATCTACAACAACAACACCACCACTAATAACAACAACAAACCCCCACCACCACCACCAACAAAAACAACACTTACAACCACAACAACAATCTACAACAACAAATCACCACCACCAACAACAACAAACCCCCACCACCACCAACAACAAAAACAACACTTACAACTACAACAACATAGGTGTAGTGGAGTGGTTTGGGTAGTGAACTGGAAATCCTCAGCTCAAGAGTTCAAACCCTGATATGTCAAGGGCAAATATTATTGGCAGGAAAATTACGCTGTACTTAGTCTTAGTATATTGCCATAAAGTGTATGTGAATGGGTGTGTGTATGTGTGTGTTTTAGGTGTATGTGTGTTTTACGTGTGTGTGTGTGTGTTTTATTGTGTGTTTTATGTGTGTGTTTTATGTGTATGTGTGTGTTTTACGTGTATGTGTGTGTTTTACGTGTGTGTGTGTGTTTTATGTGTGTGTTTTATGTGTGTGTTTTATGTGTATGTGTGTGTTTTACGTGTATGTGTGTGTTTGATGTGTATGTGTGTGTTTTACGTGTATGTGTGTGTTTTATGTGTATGTGTGTGTTTTACGTGTGTGTGTATGTGTGTTTTATGTGTATGTGTGTGTTTTACGTGTGTGTGTATGTGTGTTTTATGTGTATGTGTGTGTTTTACGTGTGTGTGTGTATGTGTGTTTTATGAGTATGCGTGTGTTGTATGTGTGTGTGTATGTGTGTTGTATGTGTATGTACCACCCTTGCTGTTTCCAATATATTAACAGTGTTTGAATATTTCCGTATCTACCCAGATTAAGAAGATAATCACCATATCAACAACAATAACAACACAATATCACTAACAATAACAACAATTTAATAACAAAAACAACAACTCTATAAAATCACTACCATAACAACTTTAACGTCAAATCAATATCAACAACAACAACAACAACAACAACGCTCTTACCTTGAATGATATGCTATTTCCACTTTAACATTTAAGGGACATTATATATAGGTACAGTACAATCTCTCTCTCTCTCTCTCTCTCACACACACACACACACACACACACACACACCACCACTGTAATCATTAACAATATTAATTATCACCGAAATAATCACCAATTAACCTTCCAACTACAATCACCACAACTACCACTACCACCACCATCACCACACTTACATACCCGGCAAGTTTTACCATCATTACCACCACAATCACTACCACTATTACGATCACTATCACCACCACAATCACTACCACCACAATCACCACCACAACCAATACAATCACCACTAGGCCTATAATCACCACTATTTTTTGTTTGTTGTAGTATCACAATCGCCACCACAACTACCACAATCATCACTAGTACCGCAATCACCACCACAACTACCACAATCATCACTATTACCGCAATCACCACCACAACTACCACAATCAGACCTGGCAAGTTGTATCATCATTACTACCACAATCACTACCACCACAACTACCACAATCACCACTAGTAGCCTACCGCAATCACCACAACTACCTCAATTAGCGCCCCTGTAGGTTTGATCATAATTACTACCTAAATCACTACCACCACAACTACCACAATCCCCACCAGTACCACAATCACCCCAAATACCACACTCACCCCCCCCCCCCCCTTTCAGGTTCTACCACTGTCACCTTATACCCGTGGGGAGACACGCCCCCCTCTCCCTTGATTTACTCTCTCGTTCTTGCTTGTTGAATATTCTAACTTATTTCTTAACCCTTTCAAGAACCCATACGCATTTGTGTCTGTTTTCCGGCTATTATTAGACGATTTTATTCAGATTAGAAAGGGCCTATGGAAGTCAGAGGGTTAATTGAGATAGTATTTACCCTTATAATTCCCACAGGTCCTTCTTAAACTGTATAACATCGTCTATTGGTAGCCAGAGTAAAACTGTCAAAATGCCTCACAATCTTCAAAGAGTTTAGGATTTCGAAATACCTTAGGTTTCTTTCGATGTCTTCCTGTACTATTATTAGTATTTATTTATTAAGGGGGGATTTCCACTTGAGGGATTTTTTTCTTGACTCCTTTCTCCCTCATGTTTAGCCCCATTGATTTTCTAATTTTAAGACGTTCGCCCCATTATTTTGACGATTTTAAGAACTTTCGACCCATTTCTGTCAATTTTAAGACCTTTCGTGCCATTTAGGTGTCGATTTTATCCTGGCGAGCGATAGCGAGCCTGTTATTTAAGAGGAACCGGCTTTCAGCCGGGACATTTTTCTACCGAAAAATTTACAAATTTATCTTGAAAGGGGCTCAAGGGGGTGTAATCTTAAGCTTGAAGGATATCTAGGGACCAAACTAAAAACCTCCCCTTAACATTATTATTATTATTATTTATATTTTTTTCACGAAGGAGGATCTTGGGGATAATTTATTTAGCTTGATGGAGGTCGAGGGAGGAAACTAAGCGAATAATGAATACATATATAACTACTGTACGGTCGCGCTAATAAGTCATGTCCCAGCTGTCATTACGCTTGGCTCGCTCTGTGCTGTATTAATGGCTGTCAGATGTTGAATAGGGTGGGTAAGTGTAGGAACATGTTTGTCTATTTCACTCGATATGAAGAAATGAAGCTTAGATATGGCTGATACCAATTATTGATCAAAACATACTTGGTGCCGAGACATCACTTATTAGCGCGATTGTACACTAATTAAAGTGAAGAAGGGGTCTGCCTCGTATGGGCCAATAGACTTTTTGCAGATTTCCATTTTTCTCAAGTTCTTATGTAAATCCTACCCCCCCCCCCCCCCCCCCCACATAGATTTTGACAGTGTACATAAGATTATTCAATACTGATACTGATAGCTGACACTGATAGCGATTTAATTTGACTTTATATTGTCCTTGTCCCAATTTTGGTTTGTTTAGTTTGCAAGTTTTACATTTTAATGGTGATGGATTTTGCAGTGTTGGTTCAGCATATTTGTTTCTTTTATTAGTATCATTAGTATTATAAGTTATTCAGCGACTTATGTTGGTTCCCATCGATTCTGCTTCAATATGATTTGTATTTAATTATATATTAGTTAATTTCCTTACGTCTGTTATTTTATTTTTGGTGTCACAATTGTTTCTATTTTTTCATCTGTTCTTCTCTGACTTTAAGGGGAGGTTTTTAGTTTGGTCCCTAGATATCCTTCAAGCTTAAGATTACACCCCCTTGAGCCCCTTTCAAGATAAATTTGTAAATTTTTTGGTAGAAAAATGTCCCGGCTGAAAGCCGGTTCCTCTTAAATTACAGGCTCGCTATCGCTCGCCAGGATAAAATCGACACCTAAATGGCACGAAAGATCTTAAAATTGACAGAAATGGGTTGAAAGTTCTTAAAATCGTCAAAATAATGGGGCAAACGTCTTAACATTAGGAAAACAATGGGGCTAAACATGAGGGAGAAAGGCGTCTAAGAAAAAAATCCCTCAAGTGGATATCTGCCCTTAACGTCCTTTTATCTCTGTTGTTTCCGATATCGTTTGTCTGGGTTTTGTAATTGTCTACTATTTCTTTCCTCCAAGTTTTAAGGGGGGTCACCTGCGGTTTTTTTTTTTATCTTTCTCTCCTTTTCTCTCTTTCTCTGGCTTGTATCTATTCGGCCCCATTCAGCCAACTGTTTTAAGACGTTTATCCCCATCTAGGTGTCGATTTCTTCCTGGCGAGCGATAGCGAGCCAGCATTGTATGGAGAAATCCGGCTTCGCCGGAGACATTTTTCTATCGAAAAATGTACAAATTTAGCTTACTGTCAAAACAAAAAAATATATATGCTGGATCGCTACCGCTCGCCAGGAAAATATTGACACCTGGATGGTGGTAAACGTCTTAAAACAGTAGGTTAAATGGTGCCAAATGGATACAAGCCAAAGAGAGAGGGAGAGAAAGAGAAAAAAAGCGAGGTGGGCTCCCTTAAACAATATAAAAAAATACCCTTCCAACTTCAGAAATCTGGTATTCAGCTTTCTATTTCTCTTTGCTTCAATGTTGTGAATTTTGTTGTCCCTTTTCAGTTATCCTTCCTTTCAGATATTTCTTCATCATTTTGCCTTTGTTTTCCATTTCTCGTTTTTTCTTTTACCAATTCGAAATTCTGTTGTATAAAAACTTGCAAACTATAATATTTATGATTCCTACTGACTTGTGATTGTATCTCCAATAATTTCATAAATCTTAATATATCTAAAATCATAAGTTTCCGTTGCTCTATGGTTTGAAATAATAATATTATCGCGAGTAGATTAGAATATATAATCGAATATGATATGAACATTATAATTATATACAGTATATAAATCTATAATATTTTCCATAGTATAATCACATATTTTATATTTAAGCTTCCCTCTGCATTTTTTTTTTTTTTTTTTAGTTATCATGAATTTGTCTTTGCTTACACTATGACTTTTCCTTTGTTTATACTATGAATGTGTCTTCTGTTTTTCTACCCTCCCTCCACCACCGTCCTTCCACTTATACCCCAGCACTCCACTTCTCGAGTCCGCCATGTCCTGCCCATTATATAGCTACTTGAGTCAGTCTCCACTTTCCCCACCATTACTTTTGTTTATGTGTCTCCATTGCGCATATCTGTTTACGAATTCCACATCCATTGTCGCAGTATTCTTATTATATTGTTTAATTCCACATCCATTGTTGCAGTATTCTTATTATATTGTTTAATTCCACATCCATTGTCGCAGTATTCTTATTATATTGTTTAATTCCACATCCATTGTCGCAGTATTCTTATTATATTGTTTAATTCCACATCCCTTATCGCAGTATTCTTATTATATTGTCTTCTTTCGATTTCGGCGCCTGTTAATTGATGGAGGCCCCTTTTAAACTGAACATAATCGTCTAATAGCAGCCAAAGTAAAGTTAAAAGGACGACACCGGTACTGAATGGGTTAATAAAACAATATAGGAACAACCCTCCCAACATATTCGTATACAGCTTTTACATGATCATATCCTTGGTATTCATTTATATTCTAACTTTACATTGTTATTGCCTCCGGTCTTTCGCATAAACCTTTTATATAATACTTCACTTGATCCTCTGTCTAAGCCATTATTCTAATATTCCTCACCTTATCCTCATTCTTTCCCACCAAATGCCTTTCTTAACAATTCTCTGCCGCTTCAGGAAATGTCTTACCCTTCTCTTTAGCCTCTACGAGTCTACATAATTCATAATCTACAAACACACCACCTATTCTCACAATTATTCCTTTCTTTCTCAGTACTCACATCACTTTCTTGATGTAATTCCAAATCTTGGTGTATAATTTATTCTCAACATAATTATAAGTTTATAACCCATCCCTAATTGTATAGTCAGATCTTATAGTTTGGAGAAACATTTCATGAACAATTGTGTAACGTTCAGGGACAGCAGTTATATTTGAACGAATGAAGACCAACTGTCAGGTGTCAAGAAACAATTAGGAACTGTCAGTATAGAATACTTAATTTTAATGTTTTTATCCCATTACTGAATACTAATAGAGTGTATTTTGTTGGCAGATACGGAGTCCGGGAGTGGTGAGGGCCTGGGCGAGCCTGAGGGCGGGCGGCCGCACCTGCCAGACCTGGTGACACACCGCGCCACGCCCTCAGCCACGGAGCTAACGGTCGAGAATGTCCGGCACCACGACCAGTTGATGCAGCGTGACACTCCAGACCCATCACTCGCCAAGACCGGCATTCTAAAGGGTGGCAAGCTGTGGAGGAACGGAGAAGCAAGGAGGAGCAAAGGAAGGGTGGAGGAGGAGGAGGTGGATGAACCCAGGCGCTCGGTCAGGTTCTCTGGCAGGGACGAGTACTCATTACTAGAGTCTCTGCCACTGGACGCTGCTAACAGTGCGGCACTGGCCCGCGTCATGCCTAAATTACGAGAACTAGGTGTGCTCCTGTCTGACCCCAGACCTCATGACTGGCACCTTGAACTAAGTCCCATCACACCAGAACCCGAGGTAGCCGCAGCCCCAGTTCATCATCACGACCTACCTGATGACCAACCACCCACGCCACCTCCACCACCACCACCACAAATGGATGATGAACAGATCCGAGAATCCATGCAACGGTATGATGAAATGCGACGACGTATTGCAGCTGCAGAAGGTCGGGATAATACTAGTGTTTGCAGTGATGAATCAAAGAGTTCTTCTGACTCTCAGTCTTCGGATTCCACAATGACTGAGACGAGAATCAGACGGTTGGAAAATGCAGATGTAGCACATTTGGCTGGAGGCGTTATGCGTACTAACAGTGAAGTGAGGCGTGCTATTGAACGTAATGCTTTACGTCGTTCTCTTCTTCGTTTCTCGGAGGCTCGCAAGAAAGACACAAATAAAAATGAAAAGAGTGAAAAGGGAGAATCATCTCTTTTGGAGAAACTGAAATGGTTAACAGCATCTGAGGATGCGACCAATGGTAATTCTGATCAGAGGGAAGACGGTGATGCTGAAGGAGAGGGCAAAGGTGAAGCAGCCAGTATTATGGTAGACCCAAAGGTGCAGGACACCATCGCTCAGTACCGTAAACTGGCTGAAATGTTCAACAAGACTACTGCATTGCGTGCCTCCGACATCTTGGTTCCTGGCGATGTCCGGGAATGGAAACTGAAGTCTGATCTTTTCCCAAGTGGCCAAGTGAGCCAGGAGGCTGAGCCTGAGGACACTCCAGAACCACTATCAGGCGCTGCTACACCAACTGTATTTCAGGGAGTCCCGACAGATCTTGGCCCTGATGATGATACAGAAAAGCTGATATACAGTGGAGGGGTAAGATACACGCGAGAGGGGACATTGCCTCCTGCCACTGATGATGACGATGAGGACGGTGATGGTGATGCCACTGCACAAACTCCGGCCACTACCACAGCAGAGGCCAGGAAACAGTTTTTGGCCCAGATGGCTACACCCACCATCACGTTACAAGTTAATGGTGCGGCGCATCCAGGTGAACGGTCATCACTTGTTTCAAACTCAGATTCATATTCCTTTGAAGATATTGATGAAGCACTGCATGATGACCGCTCCTCATCTGTACCATCATCCTCACAATCATCACCACGGCTCTCAGGCAAGGGAGATGTTGACGGAACAAGCACAACTGAAAGTGGGTACAGTAGCAATGAAACTAATGGAGAGCTGCAGTGTCCACTTAATGGTCTGCCACTCACTGCTGCTTCACTCCATGCATTTCCACTTCCTTTTTCACTCCCCAATGTGGATATTGATGAGCTAGCAGAATTTGTGCGACAGGATGCTGATCGCCTTGAGCGTCTGCGTCGCCGATACGATGCTGGTGAGCTTGAAGACCATGGGTTCTCAAGACGGCCATCAGTGCGAGGAATCATGCCACGGTTTGGATCTACCACCGATATTCTAAAACAAATGGCCACACAACTTGCACCTCCCCCCATCACCCAACCTAGCCTGGCAGGCTCCCATATGACCTGGCCTTACAGAGATGCGGGAGAGGAGGATCCAAATGCAACAGGTACTGCACAACGTCGCCGAGCCACACCAATTCGAGCTGCTCTGCCATCATTACAAGAGGATATCCTTTATGTACCTACATCTGATCTGTCACCTCAGGCTCCACCAACAACCTCCCTGGCACCACCAATATCCCTCACACACACAAAAACACCCCGGGTTGTGCATGTATATGCCAGCACTGGTGACCTCAGAGGGCCCCCTCCACCACGGTTAATAGGGCCTCGAGAGTCGCCACCACCAGATCTCATTCGACCTGGTGTGAATTCCGTACCTGTTCGTGCCATGGCCCATGTTTCACTAGAAGGACCACTGGCAGGTTTGGTTATGGCACCTCAAATGCCTTCACCTGCCCTTTATGATCATAACATTACAACATGCCGCCGCCCTGCCTCTGTACATGGCCATATCCCTGCTGATCAACTTTTAACAAGAGGAGCACCTCCTCTCCCAGCGACACGTCCGCATTCCTCACTGTCACACTATCCTCCGCCTCGGGTTCCAACTCACTTCCACCCCTATGAAGAGCCACCTCCAACTCGCACCTCATATGAAGGTGGCCATCAAGTTCTGGCTCAAAGAGTGTCCTACCCTGGCACCCTCCCTGCCTCCCATTACCAGCCACCCATCGGGCCTCCAGACCCTATCCGATACGTCCACCCTCCTCCCTATGGTTCTCAGCACACCCATCCAAGGCAACCCATAGTAACACCACGTGAGGCAGCCCCTCTTACACGGACACCTATGCCACAGGTGCTGCCAGTGCCACAGGTGTCTTTGGGGGTAAGTGGGGGCGGGCCTCTGCACCAGTGTGGGCCCCGCCACCCCAGGGCGGCGGGTGGCGGGGCGGAGGCATGCTCACCCGTGTGGTCGCACCCACACCACCCACTCTACTTCCCGCCGCCCCCCAACACTAGTCACCTCAGCTACACTACGCCCATTGTGCCCGAAGCGCTGGCATCATCCCGACCTCCCGGCCCACTCATGTCTGTTTCTCTGGGACCACCACTCATGAATGGCGGAGTTAGCAAGCTTGATGCACTGAGGGACGAGCGGGGTGTACCTGAGGGAGCCTCTTCCTCTCCTCGTGGGGCCCTTGATCCCCAGTACCCGCACTCACATGGATCACCCACCAGGGAAGCCGCCCTCTTGCTCCGACATCCACCTCTACCCCTCAACATCACCTGAGCCTCCTTTGCCTCGCACACTCTGATGGCGGAGTGGGCATGAGGTGGTCCAGCCAGCGTGGTGTAGCAGCATTGTGGAATTGTGTATTGTATGGTAATGGTGCAGTGTGGTGATGTGGTGTGGCAGTGTCATGTGGTGGTGTGATGTGGCAGTGTCATGTGGTGGTGTGGTGTGGCTAGCAGTCAGATAACGCTGACCTGTTTGCCTGACCTGTCTTCCGAGGTCATTTGTGACAATTTAAACAAAGTTGCCAAACTGCTCACCACCAAAATAGTTGCCAAAACTTTCCTTCAAGACGAGAGTGAACGAGTCTGGCGCCGGCAGGTTATTGGTTCCACCTCCTCGTTAGGGCCGGGGGAGTAAGACAATCTAATTATGATTTGTTTCCTCTCTCTATAGTTAAAACTTATAACCTACATAATGTACCTAACATATGGGTTTTAATGGTGTGTATGTGAGACTGTGTGTGTGTGTGTAAGATGTGTGTACCACGACAATACGTACTTTAAGCCAGTTGTAAGTGGTGAAGGTTTTATACAGTATACAGGAGTATAATATACAATGACCTCAACTGTTGTAAATGCTACACTGATGCTCTGTTCTGGGACACTGTTAGGCAAGAAGTTATGAGCGCACAGATTGACCTGACCAAGAGCTAATATAACGACCGACACAACACTGACGGGACTACAATAGGTCAGGTGCTCAAAGGCCACGTCCCTTCTTAAGAATAAACAGATTTTGCAACACAGAAGGCAGAGTTTTTAGCACAATACAAATATGAACAACAATATTTTGTAACACACATTGAACGCTATATCACACGAAACATTGTTAATACACAGAAAATATTGTAATAATGAAATATATAAATAACGGAAAGGTATAGTCATATCCAATGTTGTATTTAATTCTAATATAACAAGATCCTAGCTCATTATTTCCGACAAGAACTAATTAATATGTAAAATATATGCATTATAATCACTACCTCATTCGTTTACTTAGACACAAAGCATTATAATTTGATTGAAGGAGTTAATTACTAAAGAAAACAAAAGTGAAGAATTGCATCTTCTATTCTAATATTATCCGAACACATTCCACCCCAACATTCCATTATTGACACCCATTACTTTCACCTTATGATTTTATCCGACACTTTCTCCCAGTGGAAACTGTCGTGATGGTTTATAGTAAGTTTATCTCTGCCCTCTGTATCCAACGATGATCTCTATTAAACGACCTGGATGGTGCTTCTGCCGCCATCTTGCCACTCAAAACTTTCATGCGAGTGGCGGAAAGTTTGCTCCATTAGTTTGGGGATGGAAAGACGCACAATATGTCAATCACCCGAATAATCCTGCTTTCAAGATTGCTAGTGAGACATAATGCTAGATACATAAATAAAGTTGCTAGAATACATATAAATCAATAATAAGCACTAGTATGTATATCCCCACTCCCAAATCCGAGAACGTAATGGTGGTTTGTTTACATTGCGAGTGAAGGGCCATCCAGGTTCTTCAGAGGTATCAATGAACTCTTGTGTTGCGCGCGGATTCAAGTGGATGGCAGATCTTTCGGCTCACCCGTCATATTCAGAGATTTTGTGAGGACCATCGTAATTTGACTGATGCATAAGGAGTTTTGAAAAGCCAAACTTATTTATTTATTCATAATCTTTATTCCTTGAGGCTTATGACGCATTTTGACAGTTAATTGTGGCTAGTATTAGACGATTTTGAGCAGATTAGGAAGGGTATGTGGAAGTCAGAAGGTTAATTGAGTTAGCCTTTACCTTCTTAATTCCCACAGATCCGTCCTAAGCTGCATAAAATAGTTTGCTGATAGTCAGAATAAACCGTCAAAATGCCTCCAGGGGTTATTGTCTGCTTGCTTGTTGGTGGACAGATTTATATAAGTAGGCCTAGTTAAGGGGGGTGACCTGCTCTTTTCTCTCCTTTACTCTCTTTCTCTGGCTTGTATCCATTCGGCCCCATTCAGCCTACTGTTTTAAGATGTTTATCCTCATCCAGGTGTCGATTTCTTCCTGGCGAGCGATAGCAAGCCAGCATTGTATGGAGAAATCCGGCTTTGCCGGTGATATTTTTCTATCGAAAAATTTACAAATTTACCCTGATGTCAAAAACATTATAAGCCATATGCTGGCTCGCGGTAAATCGACACCTGGATGGGGATAAACGTCTTAAAACAGCAGGCTAAATGGGGTCAAATGGATACAACCCAGAGAGAGATGGAGAGAAAGAGAACAAAAAATCGAGGTGGGCCCCCTTAAATATCAAGGCTATAATTGTCGACTGTTCCCTCTCATAGAATGTAATTAAAAGGTTTATAGGGAAGTAAATATGTAGATTTTTAAGGGGAGCAGCGAATAGCAGGCCCATTAATGCAAATTAAAATAGTATTGGCAGCTATTACGACCTTATCGCAAAAAGTCCAATACACTCATCAATGGAACGATTCAATATAAGAAAAAATAAAGAAAAATCCATTATATCACCAATGGAAAGACAATTATAAATATACTAAAAATACACATGAAAGACATACCGATTTAGAAGATCATTAAGGGGAGGTTTTTAGTTTGGTCCCTAGATATCCTTCAAGCTTAAGATTACACCCCCTTGAGC
Organism: Paralithodes platypus; assembly: GCA_032716605.1. Lineage (NCBI taxonomy): Eukaryota > Metazoa > Arthropoda > Malacostraca > Decapoda > Lithodidae > Paralithodes > Paralithodes platypus. The sequence goes on from CM064574.1 coordinate 1,573,109, forward strand.
CCCTTTCAAGATAAATTTGTACATTTTTCGGTAGAAAAATTTCCCGGCTGAAAGCCGGTTCCTCTTAAATTACAGGCTCGCTATCGCTCGCCAGGATAAAATCGACACCTAAATGGCACGAAAGGTCTTAAAATTGACAGAAATGTGTTGAAAGTTCTTAAAATCGTAAAAATAATGGGGAAAACGTCTTAAAATTAGAAAAAACAGTGGAGCTAAACATGAGGGAGAAAGGAGTCAAGAAAAAAATCCCTCAAGTGGAAATCTCCCCTTAAAGGAATAAAGTAAAATACATCGTCGATTTAGGTTAGTTATAGCGAAAATAAAATATACATCCTCGATTTAGGTTAGTTATAGCGAAAATAAAATATGTAAGCGATGCGAGAGTTCACATTGATAGATAATTGGGTTTCTTTTTCTTTTTCTTTTATTATGCATATCTGTTATTCTTTATTTTGTATCTATAAGGACGTCGCTATATTTTTCACGTGAGGAAAATATAGTTGAGAAAAGGCCTATTCTATAATACTTGGCGCTATTGACATGACAGACTTTTAATAGACGGATATATTATGATACTGATAATACTCTCTCTCTCTCTCTCCGTGATCTTATACATAGAAATATAATGCACATGGCTGAATGACGAGTGCAGTTTCTTATGCAGCGGTTAACTCATCTGATTAGTCCACTGATACTTTAACACTTATGGTGCGGGTATATTTTCACCATATTAGGGCTCATTCAGGCCCTCCTGAATGATTAAGCAAGTGTCTGAATGAAATTAAATGTAGTCAGCCAAAAACTAGAAGAAAATAGCTTCAAAATGACACAAGAACGAGGTTCGTAGCGCACAGGGTTCATCCGCAGCGCTACCATAGACATCGGCAAATATTCGTAATATTGAGCGAATGTCGATAATGTCGCTCTACATTTGCCTTTGGCAGCGCTGCATATGTCTAGCGAGAAATGGCTGATATCTCTCAGTGCCGCGGCCGCCTGGCTGGAGAACGGACGGGGGCCTGCCGCGCTCCCGCTCACTCGCACTCGTCTCCACAGGCTTTAAGAGCCTGTAAATTGCTATAAATTGCCATGGCGTTCCAGAACGGTCCCCGCAGCCAATGGACTACAATCGCAATTCATTCATACTATTTTACATTCATGCCTAAGATTACGACGAGGAACAGAACTCATGTGGGCAACTGTACTTCCTTCTCCTTTAAAGGTACAATTTAAAGCGAGAGGGAAAGAGAGTGAAAGAGACGCACACACAAACAGTTTTAAAGAGTGACATTTTTCCGACAATAACAAAGAGACTTTCTTTTCCAATCCGCTGTGATCTTGCCCATGGAACGGTAGCCCTAATCAAAAATACAATATGGATTTAACCCTTCCGATACTGGGATGTTACTCTTTGTTTTACTCTGGCTATTATTAGTCGATTTTATATATTAGTCGATTATATTCCTCTTAGAAAGGACCCGTAGGAAACAAATGTGTAATACATATCTTACTTGTAACTTTTGGGCTCCCACAGATCCTTCCTAAGCTTAATTAAATCGTCTACTGCTAGCCAGAAAAAGGGATCAGATTCTTTTAGTACACCTTGATGCATTCTATACCTTTGTTCTGGCTATTATTTGACTATTTTATTTAGTTTAGGACGAAATTGTGAGAGTCGGAGGGTTAAATGAGATAAACATTACACCTTCTATTCCCAGAGGGCCTTCCCAAGCTGCGTAAAATTGTCTAAATGTAGCCTCGATAAAGAGGAGAAACACGGCCTCGTATTCTGAAAGAGTTTACTTAAAGACATACGCACTTCTGCAATGACGCTTAAAGGTCTTCGTAAGTTCATTATTATAACCATATACAGTATATATACTTATTTACTTTTATAGGACACTAACTTGTAATATAGTGTATAGATCAAATATATAACTAGGAATACAGAGACTATAACCTGGAAATATAATATAGAAATACTGACAAAGAGACTAATAGACAAAATATATTATAGTTATAGCATATATAAATATTTGTTACGCTTCCGTTTTCTTTATAAGGATTAACTTTTGATATATGAAGCATTTGGATTTTGTAGTTTATACGCTGTAAAATATCAAGGTAAAAAAAAACGTAATCTTATACATTTATACACTAACTAATCAAGGGAGTTAACCCTTTCAAGATCCAATACGCATTTGTTTTCTGTTTTCTGATAATTATTAGACGATGTTATTCAGATTAGGGTGGGTATAGAGCAGTCAGGGGGTTCATTGACATATTTTTTACCCCTTTAATTGCCACAGTTCCTTTCTAAGCTGTATAAAGTCGTCTAATGATAGCCAAAATAAATTGTCAAGATGCGTCGTAAATTTAGAGGGTTAAGTGGGTATATAAAATCACTGGGGTATATTGATAGTGATTTACCTCTCTATCCTTATATTACAGTAGATGAGTTTATCCCTGCCAATAGACCATGACGCATTTTAGCATTTATTTTGGCTATCATTAAACGAGTTTACAGCTTAGGAAGGATCTGTGGGAATGAAAAGGATACAGACCATCAATTAACCCTCTGAGTTCCACATACCTTTCGGAATTTGAACACAATCGTCTAATAATAGCCAGAAAACAGAAAAGAAGTGAGTCATCGATCCTCAGAGGGTAAGTCAATATAGACGTTTTAGTTACCCTTTTAATACCTTCATTAAAACCCCTATTGTTTACCAGTATTGTATCATAGAGTACTCCTTATGACAGTGTGACAGAACAGAGCAGTGTAGCCAGATAATATACCAGAGCAGTGTAGCCAGAGAGATACCAGTAACTATTTCTTACTGGCCCATCAAACCGTACTTACCCCCCAGCTTGGTACACTGGGGCGCTTTCTCTCATTGTAATTCTGGCTGTTACTAGACGATTTTATTCAGCGTAGGGAGGAATTTTGAAAGTCAGGGAGTTATATTAGGATATTTTTTACCCCTTGATGCCTAGAGATCCTACCTAAACTGCATAAAATCGCCTAATGATAACCAGGCTGCAATGTGGAATAGAGTCACAGGTACGCAAGGGGCTCAGTTTACTTAACAAGGGGCCATGTTTTCAGTATATCAAGTTCTTTCAGGATATAGGCCTCCTAATCTATATTTGTATTCATTTCACCACAACACCAAACACCTCCAAATGAAATTAATGAAAGCATATATGTAAAACAAATGTCGGTAGCACATACATTATAATCCTGTTTCATTACATTATATACTACAGACCAAGTTAACCCTTTCAGTATGATGATGCTTTTCTACTTTATATTCTGGGTACCCCTATGCGATTTTATACAGGTTAGAAAGGACCCGTGGCATAGAAAGGGTTAATGCGATCCCATATGACCCCCGTGGCTCCCTCAAGTCCTTCCCTAACTCATTAAATTCGTCTACTAACATCCAGAATATGTGGAAGAGAAGCATTATTTTATACTGAGAGAGTTAAATGAACCTTTATTTAAACGTTTGTGAATTATTACCATGTTTCCGACTGGCTCAAAAATAGTATATATCTATATATATATATATATATATATATATATATATATATATATATATATATATATATATATATATATATATATATATATATATATATATATATATATATATATTGTTTTGTGTATTTAAGAACAAAAGCTATACTTGAAGAAGTGGCCCCAAATCTTGTCTAACTCATCGCGGTATGCAGAATTATAGGGTATACACAAATATAGGTCTAACCTTATTTACTGTTTGTTCTCGCCATATACTGTTTTATAGGGCGTGTTCTGTTGACTATAGCCTGTTTATTCAGTCTGGGAGGAGGTCCAGAAAATGTTGGAACGTGAGTGATGATGTTGTGGTGTGTAGCGGATGATGTGTTGTTCTGTATTATTGATTTATTCTGTACTTATGGTAACTTGGAGGATGCATCAGGGGTTTATTTGGGGTGCACAGGTGAAGCTTTCCTTACTAACTTGATTATTTGAGAATGTATTATGTGTGGGGTTAAAAAGGTCAAGCAAGACCAATACTACTAACTTAGTAGTATTGGTTTTGTGGTTCAGAGGAATGTCATGACCGCAAAGAGGCTGGGAATTACGTTGAAAACTGTACTCAGATGTAATTGATCCTTTGGTAATATTATTTGTGCTATGTGTGTGTATTAATTATGAATGTACTGGAGAATGACCGGTAATTGGGCGTGTTAAATAACGACAATATGTAGGTAGTGTTATAGAATGAAATTCCAATTAGATCATGTTAATAACTGGTGATATGAACAATGTTTCAAAATGACCAGTGATTTGTGTCGCGTTAGTGATTAATTATGTAATTGTGTTAAAGATTGACAAGTAATTTAGTTATTTTAGAGTTGGCAATATATAAGTAGCCTACTGGGAACTAAACAATTATAGAGGCTGATAATAAAGTACTGTAATAGAGCCAATGTTTGTTATACGACATGCAATTCGAGTCGTATTAGAGTGATCATGTGTAGTTGTGCTATAGAATGCCATTAGGTTGAGTGCTGCCAAAGAGTGACATGCTGACGAGTTATGCTAAAGAATGACATGTTCTAAGTCATGAAGGAACACCATGTATTCCACAGTTGATGGAGAATGACACGCAATCTAAGCCAGTGTTGATGGAGAATTATATATAATCCAGCCATATAGTAGAATGACACGTATTCGAGCGATTTATATTTTGTACTCAATTAACTGTGCCCCCAATAAACCCCTATGATGGTACAGTACACCGACTAACTTTTAACTCAGTATTCGTCAATCTTCCATCAATGATCTTCTGCTCAGTCTGATTTGTGCCCTGTAAAATATCCAACGGTATAAAAAGGTATATAGAATGATTGGGGTATATTGGTAGTAATTTACCTCTGGGTTTATTATTACCGATATACCTCCACATGATCGTGATGCGTGTTGATTGTTTATTCTGGCTGGTATTAGACGATTTTACATAGCTTTGGAAGGATCAGTGGGTATTAAAAGGGTAAAGACTGTCTCAAGTAACCCTCTGATCTCCACATACCATTCCTAGTCTGAGTAAAATCGTCTAATGATAGCCAGAATAAACTGTTAAAACGTGTCGTGATCCTCAAGGGGTTAGTATGGACACCTCATTAACCCTCTTCGTACCTTTTTTTAAACCCCACAATTGTTTACAGTGCGTGACCAAGTTTTTCAGTACAAACTCGACCCCTTCCCCCCCTTTTATTACGATTATTATTATTATTATTATTATTATTATTATTATTATTATTATTATTATTATTTTCTTTCATCAACAGTATTACGAAAATCAAATCCAGATCTCTTCCAGCAAGATGCACACTGACACCAGAAACTCGGAAGATCAAATAAAGGGAAGATATATTATTATTATTATCATTATTATTATCATTATTATTATTATGCAATGTATAGCCAAAAGTGAGTTAAACCTGTACACTCTCTTATGGTGGGGGCGTTACAAAGGTCCGCATAGAGTGAGTGCTAACAATAAAAACGTGCACTCATTAGCCATACAAGAAGGGTGTTATTTTAGCATTATTGAGGCCCTTGTTTGGAGATTTTCATATATATATATATATATATATATATATATATATATATATATATATATATATATATATATACTGTATATGTATATATATACTGTATATATATATTTTTTTTTCCAGTGTCTTAACATTTTGAAATTTTCTCTTCTTGTGCTAAGCCCTAAAATATTGATGCGTGTGTACTAGTCAAACGGAACTCGTGCACGCTCCTCTTGTATGGCTAAAGAGTGCAGCACACCCGGACTCATACATTCTTCCAGGAGTGCACGACAGAGATTCCTGCACTCCTCAATTAACCCTTTAAGTACATTAGGATGACGATATTTCTTCGCTATCATTAGACGATTTTAGTCAGTTTAGGAAGAGAGGCTTTGGAAGTTGGTAGATGCGCTGAGATCGTTTTCGTTACGTTTAGAAGATGTTTTGGGGGATTTAGAGATATATTGAGAACGGTTTTATTAGGTTTACGGGGGTGACCTGCTTTCGTTCTCTCCTTTTCTATCTTTCTCTGGCTTGTATCCATTCAGCCCCCTTCAGCCTACTGTTTTAAGACGTTTATCTCCATCCAGGTGTCGATTTCTTTCTGGCGAGCGATAGCGAGCCAGCATTGTATGCAGAAATCCGGCTTCGCCGGAGACATTTTTCTGTCGAAAAATGTACAAATTTAGCCAGCTGCCAAAATCATTCTAAAAAATATGCTGGCTCGCGGAATGGGGATAAGTGTCTTAAAACAATAAGCTGAATGGGGCCGAATGGATACAACCCAAAGAGAGAAAAAAAAAACGAGGTGGGCCCCCTTAAGAGAACATTATTTGGGAGATAGATTATATTGTGAGTTTGATTCCTAGCGATCCTTCCTAAGCTGCCTCACATCGTCTAAGGCTAGCCAGAACAGTTGAAGGGGGTACTGAAGGGGTGTTCCATATGTGACTGATACAATAATACAATAAATGATGATACAACCCGCAGTATATAAGAACAGAGTCGGTGCTAAAACCATATGATGATGATGTTGGACGCAAATCAAACCTTCTTGTTATTGTTCAGAGAGAGAGAGAGAAAGAGTGTGTGTGTGTGTGTGAGAGAGAGAGAGTATGTGTGCGTGTGTGTGTGTGAGAGAGAGAGAGAGTATGTGTGTGTGAGAGAGGAGAGAGAATGTGTGTGTGTGTGTGTGTGTGTGTGTGTGAGAGAGAGAGAGATTTAGTGTTTTCGGCCATGCAAGAGACTTCGTAATGTGTTCTAATCTGAAATATCTAACTCCAATATACCCGAGTGCTCCCTTTAACCTGATTTAAGTGGGTATGGTTCACTTTTTGGGCGATTTTTGCATGTATTCATTATTGTTCTAGTTTCCTCCCTAGACCTCCATCATTTTTGCATGTATTCATGATTTTTCTAATTTCTTCCCTAGACCTCCATCAAATTTAAAAAAAAACAGCCATTAGATCCCCCTTCTAGATTAATTTGTACATTTTTCGGTAGAAAAATTTCCCGGCCGAAGGCCGATTCTTCCAACATTACAGGCTCACTATCGTTCGCCAGGGAAAAAATCGACACGTAAATAGCACGAAAGGTCTAAATATTGACGAACAAATGGGGCGAAAGGTCTTAAAATCGACTAACTAATGGGGCAAGCATCTTAACATCTGAAAACTAATGGGGCTAAACATGCAGGAGAAAGTGGTCCAGAAAACCGGCCCATCCCCCCTTAACCTAATTTTGTATTATGTATCTCTAACTCAGTTCATGATAAGGTTACGATTAAAACCTTATATGGCGAAGTTTCTTGAGTGACGAAATGTTCATACTGAATATGTATGTGTGTTTGTTTAGAAACGAGGTGCCGTTGTAAAGGCTTATCCCTCAATACCTTCACCTGACCTGACCTGCCCTTGCGTGTGAGGGAGGCAGCTAACGGAGAACTTTCGACATGTTATAAAATATAGTCCGTTCATTCTAGGTTGGGGCAGAAATCGTAACCCCTAACCTCTCCTAACTCAAAAACGACTAGAGTAATCGAGCTAATATTTCTACCCAATAGGAAGACTTGACTAGGGAATAGGTGTATAAATTGACAGCTCATTTGCTCTAGCCCTGTTTGAGTTACAGAGGGTTAGAGGTTCCGATTTCTGCCCAACCTGGAATGAAGGGACTCGAGTCAAAATTAGCACAGAGTATAAATGATTGAAGCATAGAACGCATTTTTGTATACTTATATCTATATATCAAATCTGTAGCAGGAACATATATCTAATTGCATGATTATTTTTAGCTAACTTTCTATTATGATTGAAGTTGACAATTGGTATAGCTGTGTGAATATTTAAGGAGGGTGACCTGCTTTTTTCTCTTTCTCTCCCTCTCTCTTTGGCTTGTATCCATTCGGCCCCATTCAGCCCACTGTTTTAAGACGTTTACCCCCATCCAAGTGTCAATATTTTCCTGGCGAGCGGTAGCGATCCAGCATATATATATTTTTGTTTTGACAGTAAGCTAAATTTGTACATTTTTTTATAGAATAATGTCTCCGGCGAAGCCGGATTTCTCCATACAATGCTGGCTCGCTATCGCTCGCCAGGAAGAAATCGACACCTGGATGGGGATAAACGTCTTAAACAGTTGGCTGAATGGGGCCGAATGGATACAAGCCAGAAAAAAAGAGAGAAAAGGAGAGAAAGATAAAAAAAAAAGCAGGTGACCCCCCTAAATCAGATTGTATTGAAATGTAAGAGGTTTAAAATTGCAAATGCTAGCGCAAAAATGTACATACTGAAGATGTTCAAGATTGTAACTAATATATAATAATATTAAGCTTGTAAGAACATCGGAGTGTATGAAACAGTGCCAATCTGTAGACAAATATCTATATCACACGAGCGCTTTGGCCCTCAACACTGGTCTGGCAGCTTATGAGGTCAACGTTTAAGTCATTTCCGGTACCGAAAGTCATCCACCACCATCCTGCTAATTTCCGACCCCAGTGATAAATATGCCAGAAATATTGCCAGAAATGTGTTGATTATCGAATGTTGACTATAAAAGCTCTCGTGTGATACCGACTTAAGGGGAGGCAGACCGTTTTTCTGGACCCCCCTTCTCCCTTATGTTTAGCCCCACTAGTTTTGAGATTATAAGACGTTCGGCCCATTAGTTTGGCGATGTTAACACCTTTCGCCCCATTTCGTTGTCAATTTTAAGACCTTTCGTGCCATTTAGGTGTCTATTATTTCCTGGCGAGCGATAGCGAGCCTGCAATTTTAAGATGAACCGGCCTTTGGCCGGGACATTTTTCTACCGAAAAATGTACAACTTTATCTTGAAGAGGGGTCTAGGGGATGTTTTTATAAGCTTGATGGAGGTCTAGGGAGGAAACTAACACAATATATGAATACATTAATTAATAGACCAAACAAACGGTCAGTCTCCCCTTAATTGTGTGAAATGTTGCCAAGCACCCTGTATACTATAACGCTAAACTCGAAAGAAGAAAGAAAGCGCAATGTCGAAATACTCAAAAAAAAATCCCATCATAAATAATATTATATGCTTTTCGAGTGGTCTTTTCGAGTGGTCTTTTCGAGTAGTCTTTTCGAGTGGTCTTTTCGAGTGGTCTTTTCGAGTAGTCTTTTCGAGTAGTTTTTTCGAGTAGTCTTTTCGAGTGGTCTTTCAAGGGCAGATGAACGTTCAGTGTTGTTATAACTGGCTAGAAGAATAACACCACTGCATAAACGTTTTAAAATTAGGCTTAAGGGGGGTGACATGCTTTTTGTCTTTCCTTTTCTCTCTCTCTCTCTCTGGCTTGTATCCATTTTCGGCTCCATTCAGCCCTCTGTTTTAAGACGTGTATCCCCATCCAGGTGTCGATTTCTTCCTGGCGAGCGATAGCGAGCCAGCATTGTGTGGAGAAATCCGGCTTCGCCGGAGAAATTTTTCTATCGAAAAATTTACAAATTTAGCCTGCTGTCTAAAGCATTTTTTGTTTTTAAATATGCTGGCTCGTTACCGCTCACCAGAAAAAAATCGACACCTGGATGGGGATAAACGTCTTAAAACAGTAGGCTAAATGGGGCCGAATGGATACAACCCAGAGAGAGAGAGAGAGAGGGAGAGAAATAGAAAAAAAATACGAAGTGGGGCCCCCTTAAAGAAAAACACGAGCCAGAGAACAAGCCAACAGAAAACGTGAACCCCGAGCGGTCTTTCATAACACGGATTTATACAGCCATAACTTTAACACGACTCGAGTTTAAGGGGGGTGACCTGCTTTTTGTTATTTCTGTCCTTTTCTCTCTTTCTCTGGCTTGTATCCATTCGGCCCCATTCAGCCAGCTATTTTAAGACGTTTATCCCCATCTAGGTGTCGATTTCTTCCTGGCGAGCGATAGCGAGCCAGCATTATATGAAGAAACCCGGCTTCGCCGGAGACATTTTTCTATCGAAAAATGTACAAATTTAGCCTGCTGTCAAACAAAAATAAAAAATATGCTGGCTCGCTATCGCTCACCAGTAAAAAATTGACACCTGAATGGGGATGAACGTCTTAAAACAGTAGGCTGAATGGGGCCAAATGGATACAAGCCAGAGAAAGAGAGAAAAGGACAGAAATAACAAAAAGCAGGTCACCCCCCTTAAATTGATTTATTTGTTGAAAAAAAAAATAATATAGATTTTCAAGTTTTGTTATATAAGATGATTCAGCCTCCTCCGAGAATATAGCAATTTCTTCGACTGTTTGTAAAATGAGTTAGGAGCTTCTTACATCAATTACATCAAATGAGTAAGGAGCTTCTTACATCAATTACATCAAATGAGTTAGGAGCTTCTTACATCAATTACATCAAATGAGTTAGGAGCTTCTTACATCAATTACATCAAATGAGTTAGGAGCTTCTTACATCAATTACATCAAATGAGTTAGAGCTTCTTACATCAATTACATCAAATGAGTTAAGAGCTTCTTACATCAATTACATCAAATGAGTTGGGAGCTTCTTACATCAATTACATCAAATGAGTTAGGAGCTTCTTACATCAATTACATCAAATGAGTTAGAGCTTCTTACATCAATTACATCAAATGAGTTAGGAGCTTCTTACATCAATTACATCAAATGAGTTAGGAGCTTCTTACATCAATTACATCAAATGAGTTAGGAGCTTCTTACATCAATTACATCAAATGAGTTAGGAGCTGCTTACATCAATACTCCATCGATACGAGTTACATACAATTGTGTTCAGATATTTTTTGTCTATTTTCTTATAGGTAAAGTAACATAAACACTGAAGAGATAAGGTTGAGGAATCAAAACGGGACTTTCAAATGGGACTGTACATGCAACAAGTAAAGTACGGTATCACACGAGCTCTTTTTTTCACTCAACATTTATCCTCAACACTGGTCTGGCAGCTTATGAGGTCAACATATACTGTATACTATTTTGATCACCGTAATTCATCTATCATCAGTCTAGTGTCCGATACCAGTGTAAAATATTCCAGAAATGTTGCCAAAAAAGTTGATCATCGAATGTTGACTATAAAAGCTCTCGTGTGATACCGGCTTAAGGGGAGATTTCCACTTGAAGGATTTTTTTCTTGACTCCTTTCTCCCTCATGATTAGCCCCATTGATTTTCTAATTTTAAGACGTTCGCCCCATTATTTTGACGATTTTAAGAACTTTCAACCCATTTCTGTAAATTTTAAGACCTTTCGTGCCATTAAGGTGTCGATTTTATCCTGGCGAGCGAAAGCGAGCCTGTAGTTTAAGAGGAACCGGCTTTCAGCCGGGACATTTTTCTACCGAAAAAGGTAAAAATTTATCTTGAAAGGGGCTCAAGGGGGTGTAATCTTAAGCTTGAAGGATATCTAGGAACCAAACTAAAAGCCTCCCCTTAAAGTACGGCATCACGAACATCAGTCTGAGCAAGTTCATTCAATCAAACACCTCCACACCATCTACTAAAAATACCTATCGGAAAGTATTACAAATGTCAACGAATATATAAACATGGTATATTGCAAACTGTAATTACTATATAATTTAGTATTATATTGCACATGTTTAAATGGTAACTTCAAAGGCCTTCACCTATATTATATCTCAATACTTCTATAAGTGAGTCGATACTATACCTAAAAGTAATTATCACTAAAGTCATCATTGCATTAAAGTCGCCAGCTATCTATCTATCTATCTATATGCTCAGGCCCAATCCCAATTTTTCCTATTTTTATTTTCGATTTTATTATATTTTATTGTTATTATTTTTTTTTTCTTGGGGGGTGGCCGACTCAAGACAGAGCAAGGACAGGGACAATGTCGCCATCTGACGAGTTTAATGCAATACCGACTCTAATGCAGTGGCGACTTTAATGAATGCAGTGGAGACTAATTAATGCAGTGGAGACTAATTAATGCAGTGGCGACTTTAGTTAATGCAGTGGCGACTTTAATTAATGCAGTGGAGACTAATTAATGCAGTGGAGACTAATTAATGCAGTGGAGACTAATTAATGCAGTGGCGACTTTAATTAATGCAGTGGCGACTTTAATTAATGCAGTGGAGACTAATTAATGCAGTGGAGACTAATTAATGCAGTGGCGACTTTAATTAATGCAGTGGCGACTTTAATGCAGTTGCTACTTTATTGCACTGACGACTTTAATTAATGCAGTGGTGGCAACTGTATTAATGTTAGCGGAGGGAATAACAAAGCGTAAGACCTTCCCTGCGTTAATCAGCTTACGGCCGGAATGAGGTTAGAACTCCTGTGCAGGTATTATCCCGGGCACAAATTCGGTCAAGCGCGTAATCGGCTCAGGCAAATCTGTAAAAAGCGTTGTAAAAGAATTCTGTGTAAGTGCTTTTTCACAGTTTATATATATTTTTGAACATGGAAACAAGTAGCGAGCGTTGACCGGCGTGAGTAGCCAATATATTTACTGGTGCGAAAGTATGTCGGGCTAATAAGTGATGTCTCGGCACCAAGTATGTTTTGATCAATAATTGGTATCAGTAATATCTAAGCTTCATTTCTTTCTATCGAGTGAAATATACAAACATGTTCCTACACTTATCCACCCTATTCAACATCTGACAGACATTAATACCGCACAGAGCAATATCTAAGCTTCATTTCTTTATATCGAGTGAAATATACAAACATGTTCCTACACTTATCCACCCTATTCAACATCTGACAGACATTAATACAGCACAGAACAAGCCAAACGTAATGACAGCTGGGACATGACTTATTAGCGCGACCTAACCATCTGAATATGTGTGCGTTTAGGTGTGTTCTGTATGTGCGTTTTTCTTGGGGAGGCGAATGCTTGTGTGCGTTTTTTTGTGTGCGCGCGTGTGTGTGTGTGTGTGTGTGTTTCCTGGCTACACTATGCCAAAGATGTATTATAGATAGAAATTATTATTATAAAGATATATAACAAAAATAAAGACAACTTTTTAACAGCTCTGTATCATATGTTATAACTTCATCTGGAGAAAGGGAGTGAACGATAATATTATCCCTTTAAGGAGGGTCACCGGTTTTTTTTTATCGTTCTCTCCTTTTCTCTCTTTCCCTGGCTTGTATCCATTCGGCCTCATTAAGCCAACTGTTTTAAGACGTTTATCCCCATCCAGGTGTCGATTTCTTCCTGGCGAGCGATAGCGAGCCATCATTGTATGGAGAAATCCGGCTTCGCCGGAGAATTTTTTCTATCGAAAAATGTACAAATTTAGCTTGCTGTCAACAAAAATATATATATGCTGGCTCGCTACCGCTCGCCAGGAAAATATTGACATCTGGATGGGGGGTAAACGTCTTAAAACAGTAGGCTGAATGGGGCCGAATGGATAAAAGCCAAAGAGAGGAGAGAAAGAAAAAAAAAGCGAGGTGGGCTCCCTTAAGTACCAGCGACGTGTTATATTTTATTCTAGCTATATATTTAAGCGATGTTAAACAGCTTAGGAAGGATCTGTGGTAGTTAAAAGCGCTGGCTGAGGTAGTTTGAAGTCTTAATAATCGATTTGATTCAGTTTAGGAAGGGTCTCTAGCAATTATAAGGTGTCTAACTATCTCAATCAACCCTTTTAACTACCACAGATACTTCTTAAACTGTATAAACTCGTCTGAATAAAGCTAGAATAAAATTTAAGAAACGTCGCTGGTAGAGAAAGCATTAAACAATTAATTCCCTTCGAAGCGCCGTTAATGGACGAAATAAATTGAAATAATGTGGGCTACTTTTAGAAATGGGAGTGCTCATCCGTGGTGTACTCTCTATAAACAACGCTCATTCCCACACTATTCGTTCGGTATCAGGCGCTGGGAAGGGAACGAATTGCTTTAAGAATACCAAGGGGCCTCTTCCTACTCTTCAAAATTTCCTACATCAATATTCCTTTGTGCAGTGCTATTATATATTTTATCCTCTCTCTCTCTCTCTCTCTCTCTCTCTCTCTCTCTCTCTCTCTCTCTCTCTCTCTCTTTACATCTGTGCTATTATTTATCTTCCAACACTGTACTTTAACTGTGTCCGCTTTTAAGGCATTTCCTTTCATTGAGTCAGCTGTTCCATGTAAGGCTCCTACTTTCACTTTTCCTCGCCAACTAATCAATTGTCAATACCTTTAATTACTCTTTATAATAAATAATTAATTTATCTCGTAACTCTTCAACGGCTTTGATTTATATTTGCCGCTTTTAAGGGGAGATCTCCACTCGAGGGATTTTTTTCTTGACCCCTTTCTCCCTCATGTTTAGCCTCATTGCTTTTGATATTATAAAACGTTTGCCCCATTAGTTTAGCGATTTTAAGAACTTTCACCCCATATTAAGACCTTTCGTGCCATTCAGGTGTCAATTTTATCCTGGCGAGCGATAGCGAGCCTGTAATCTAAGAGGAATCGGCCTTCGGCCGGGACATTTTTCTACCGAAAAATGTACAAATGTATCTTGAAAGGGACTCAAGGGGGTGTAATTTTAAGCTTGATGGAGGTCTAGGGAACAAACTAAATACCTCCCCTTAAGTACTTATATATATAATTTTATCTACACTATTACTACTTTCATATCCTTAAATTTTGCTAAAGATATATTTTGCGTTTTCTGTGAAGTGAATCTTAGGTGTGGCGACCCCAGAGTGACTCATGATTCTTCCGTGGAGTGTCCTGTGATTCATAGTGATTCCCTGTGATTCTCTCTCTCTCTCTCTCTCTTAATCCATCGACCTATCTATACTATTACCTACTGTTCCTACATTTCTACCTTTATCTACCTACCTCCCTACCTATCTGTCTACCTACTTACCTGTCTACCTACCTACCAACCAACCAACCTACCTACCTACCTATCTGTCTACCTACCTACCTGTCTACCTACCTACCAACCATCCAACCTACCTACCTATCTTTCCACCTATCTACCTACCTACCTTATCTGTCTACCTACCTACCAACCAACCAACCTACCTACCTATCTTTCCACCTATCTATCTACCAATCTATCTACCTACCTACCTTATGTCTACCTACTTACCTGTCTACCTACCTACCAACCTATCTTTCCACCTATCTATCTACCAATCTACCTTTCTATCTGATTGTTACGCCTATCAGTATCTGTTGACCAAATCTACCAATATAACGTGTACAGAACCTTGTAAATATAATCTGTAATTTTGTTGTAAGTAGAGAGTAACACATTTTCATCATGTGTTGTACAAATGTACAATCTTTCACTTGGAAATAAATAACCTTCTGCCGAGAATGATGTGTATTCCTAATCCTCTTTAATTAATGTACACTTGGGGGTATTAAGGGAAGGTATTTAGTTTGTTCCCTAGACCTCCATCAAGCTTAAAATTACACCCCCTTGAGTCCCTTTCAAGATAAATTTGTACATTTTTCGGTAGAAAAATGTCCCGGCCGAAGGCCGCTTCCTATTAAATTACAGGCTCGCTATCGCTCGCCAGGATAAAATCGACACCTGAATTGCACGAAAGGTCTTAATATGGGGTGAAAGTTCTTAAAATCGCTAAACTAATGGGGCAAACGTTTTATAATATCAAAAGCAATGGGGCTAAACGTGAGGGAGATAGGGGTCAAGAAAAAAATCCCTCAAGTGGAGATCTCCCCTTAAGTGTTGTCATAGATTCCAGTGGTCTTCGCTCAACAAGTGTTATTGGTATCTTTATAGTTACTGGGAAAAGTGCTTATCCCTCAGAGTATTAGTCAGTGTCCGAAACTTTGTGACATATCTGACAAAACTTATCAACCTCAACTAGGAGATAAAAATAAAAATAATAGGCTTAAAATTGTTCAGGTCAAATTATTTGCTAAGCATTTGGGTCAGGCAGCTTCAGAGTTTAAATGTGTATATATAAACGTTTAAATGTGTATATATAAACGTTTAAATGTGTATATATAAACGTTTAAATGTGTATATATAAACGTTTAAATGTGTATATATAAACGTTTAAATGTGTATATATAAACGTTTAAATGTGTATATATAAACGTTTAAATGTGTATATATAAACGTTTAAATGTGTATATATATACGTTTAAATGTATATATATAAACATTTATTCATGTATTGTCATTTACATGTATTATTAGTGCTGATACCAAGAAAAAACGCATAAATTATTGCCACAAATGAGTTTATATCATCTACTGTATATTCATTGACCACTGCTGAGTTTTGGGCTATAAATCAATTCAAACTTTAGACATTGATACTGTGTTTAGGCTATATACTATTTTAAGGAAAGGATTTTAGTTGATTCCCTAGACTTCCATAAGCTTAAGGGGAGGTATTTAGTGTGTTCCCTAGACCTCCATCAAGCTTAAAATTACACCCCCTTGAGTCCCTTTCAAGATAAATTTGTAAATTTTTCGGTAGAAAAATGTCCCGGCCGAAGGCCGGTTCCTCTTAAATTACAGGCTCGCTATCGCTCGCCAGGATAAAATCGACACCTGAATGGCATGAAAGGTCTTAATATGGGGTGAAAGTTCTTAAAATTGCTAAACTAATGGGGCAAACGTTTTATAGTATCAAAAGCAATGGGGCTAAACATGAGGGAGAAAGGGGTCAAGAAAAAAGTCCCTCAAGTGGAGATCTCCTCTTAAAATTATTCCCCCTAGACCCCCTTTCAAGATAAATTTGTACATTTTTCGGTAGAAAATTTCCCGGCCAAAGGCCGGTTCCCCTTAAATTACAGGCTCGCTATCGCTCGCCAGGAAAAAATCGACACCTAAATGGCACGAATGGTCTTAAAATTGACAGAAATGGGGCGAGGGTTCTTAAAATCGCCAAACTAATGGGGCGAACGTCTTAAAATCTCAAAAGCAATGGGGCTAGACATGAGGGAGAAAGGGGTCAAGAAAAAAAGTCCCTCAAGTGGAAATCTCCCCTTAAGTACATGCATAGTACAGTTATAGGGAGATTTAATTACAGTCCACATGATTTCTATCCATTACAAAACCTACATTTTATGAGTATTTCTGCTAAATATTGATGGTCTAAATCATGACTTCGTTAAGGGGAGATTTCCACCTGGAGGATTTTTTTCTGAACCTCTTTCTCCCTCATGTTTAGCCCCATTGCTTGTGAGATTTAAAGACGCTTGCCCCATTAATTTGGCGATTTTAAGAACCCTCGCCCCATTTCTGTCAATTTTAAGACCATTCGTGCCATTTAGGTGTCGATTTCTTCCTGGCGAGCGATAGCGAGCCTGTAATTTAAGGGGAATCGGCCTTCGGCCGGGACATTTTTCTACCGAAAAATGTACAAATTTATCTAGAAAGGGGGTCAAGGGGGAGTAATATTAAGCTTGATGGAAGTCTAGGGAATCAACTAAAAACGCTGTCACACGAGCGCTTTTTCCGTCAATTTTCCATGAGCAAGTTATTTCTGGTGATATTTAGGGATATTCTTGCATTGGAATCGGAAACTAGATCGAAGGTAGATTATGTTAGCTAGTTTAATTCTTAGGGAACTTGTATTTTGAAGCTACCAGACTACAATTGCTCGTAAAAATTTACGGAAAAATCGCTTGTATGACAGCGGCTTTGTGGCCCAAGACTCGCAAGTGGTTAATTGACCATATGCGAGTTTCAGGCTATAAGGAAGTTCGGCCTATAAACATCAATATTAAACACAAATACAGTAATTATGTAGGTTTCTGATGGATAAACAGTATGTTGAATTTGGTTTAATGTATATATAAATATCGATGTTTACGGCGCCAACTTCATTATAGCCAGAAACTCGCAAGTGGTCAATTGCCTGTAAACAAAATACTGAAACATCGCTCGTGTGACACCGCCTTTACCCTTATTGTTTTACAGTACAGGGCAGAGCAGACCACAATGTACAGTTTCCAAGACAAAAATCTGGAACAATAACTTTGGAGACATGACTGTATTAACCACCAAGATAGGTTAATATATAGTTTTAATGAGCATACATAGGCCTACATACCCATTTCGAAGAACAATATTTGAAAAAAGTCAATAAATAAATAAATAAATAAAACATCAAAATATATACAAACTGTTGATAGCATTTAATCCTTCCACTTATTTACACCAATTGTCCCAGGTTCATATCCACTGTATGAGGTGTTTCCCTACCTCTCCACTTAATATAAGGGGTTTGAACCCGGACAGCACAATCAGTAGACCATTTCAACCAGTATACTTCAACTAGTGTCATATCAATCGGGACCACCGGCCAGTGTCAATTTGAAGTCCCAATTTAACTTGACCTAACCTTGGCACTGGTTGAGAGCTACTGGTTGAACTGGTCTACTGGAGTACTGGTAAATGGAAACAGACAACTATAAAATTAACTACCTAATATGTATACTGTTGTTGTTGTTGTTGTTCCCCAAGCTGCCTGGCCGAACAGCCCCAAGGCCCCGAGCAAGGCCAAGGCCATAACTGTGCGCCCCCACAGAACCCTCCCCGCCGACCACAATAAAGCCTGGGTGACCGAAGCCACTCCATGGCGGGGAGCTGAGGAAGGTGCGGAAATGCCCGGGAAACCAAAGCCCCACCCAGGGCCCTGTGCCCCTCAGCAATTATGAAGAGAAAGTTGAGGGGCAAAGGAAAAATGTGACGCTTTGGCTTCCAATCTTGGTAGATTGGGAGGTCTATCCACGGAAGAGACGCCATCACTTGAGATCTAGAAAATATATAAGTAAAAGGAACATGCAGAGTAAGCTATGGGTATGGCAGAGATCGCTCAGTTCTCACTCTGATATATCAGCCCATCACCATATGTATACTGTAGACCTACAAGCTGTTCGTCTTTCATACCACAGCAGCAACAAATGTATCACCCATGGCCGGCATATTCAACGAACACAGCGATAGGTGAGAATCATACAGCTCATTCCAAGTCTCATACCACCAACAAATGACCAATGAATCACGAAGGGACAACGGACCCTTTTATGTGCTCTGCCTTTCGTGGAAATGTCCAGGTCTATCTCAATTAAGTCACACCTCAACAGTAATGAAAGTGACGAATAAACCACTAACTTAATGCAAACCAAATAATCGTTCCCTTGGAGATAAACATCCTAAAAAGACAAGGGACTGGGGTTCTCGAAGAGGGGCTCCAGTCCTGAAAATGAACTTGACTAGCTTGCAGTGTGCCATGGCTTAAGTATCCAAAAGGGTTGATAGCCTCTGAAGTCCTATTTTAAATAACTAACTAATCCTAAAAGCTGTAAGGTATGCAACAGTAATACGAGCACCAGCTGCGCCACGTTACTCTAACATCAAAAGTGCCCCAGCTGCAGGAGATTTGGAAGGCTGGATCACTGGCAATGCTTGTTGAATGTGATCAAAAGAAGGAAGGAGGAATTTTGGGGCCAGACCAGACCAGATGGCTGGATTTGGGGACCATGTAGCACTGTTCTACTTGTATTCCACTAGACTGCAAGGTTCAATATATTTTGAAGGGCTTGATTGATCAGAGGGATGTGGGTCCTTATATTGCTCTTCACGAACTGAGTAATGCACTGGGGGCTGAACTTGGGTTGAAGCACAGGCACGGGGTACAAGAGGAATTTATGTGCCCATTTATATTTGTCTTTCTATATTGCCTACACACACACACACACACACATTACTTATACACACACACATAACCTATAGGCCTACACACACACTTGGCATGCACACAAATTTGAAACGAGAATGAAACCGGCCGCGCGCCGTTTGTTACTCACAGAAGATACCCAAGTAGGAGGCTGTTCAGCCTATGAGACCCAGCTCATCATTTATATCATAACTAGGTGTGTGGCTTGGGTGGACGTATCTTAATTTTTTAATTTTGGCTTTGAAATCGTGAAACTTGAGCTCTTGGTCACCCCAAGCTTTATCTAGTGCTTTTTTCAAATTTTAGCACACTATTCACACTAATCACTTCTTCAGGCAGGTCATTCCAGTTATCCACCACTCTGTTACTAAAAAAGTTCTTCCTGACGTTGAGTCTTGACCTCCTCTTGAACAACTTCTTGCTGTGTCCTCTGGTGCGACCATCCTCCTGCAGCGTGAAGAGTCCCCTACTCGCCTCCTCCTCATACACCCCTTGTATAGTCGCGCTAATAAGTGATGTCTCGGCACCGATTATGTGTTGATCAATAATTGGTACCAGCAATATTTACACATGCTTTTTTTTTTTTTGAGTGACATATACCAACATGTTCCTACACTTACCCACCCTATTCATCGTCTGACAGGCATTAATACAGCACAGAGTGAGCCAAACGTAATGACAGCTGGGACATGACTTATTAGCGCGACTGTACTTACACACAAATATTATTACTCTACACACTAACCATAGCAGCTAAATTTCGTTAGATGCAGAAATTCGCTTCAGAATAATCTTCTATGAGAAGCTATCCTGGGAATTGAACCGATACGCACACACGCACAGTCACGGCACACACTTTGGTGTGAAATTTAGCTAAGTTTGCCATTTAATGAACATAGAAAACCACTGTTTGTAAACATGGCTGGGCTGGTGGCAGACTACGGTTCTTCCTCAGACGAGGAAAATGAAGATGCTGAGCTTATTAAGGAATTGTGAGTGTGATTGTATGAATGAAGCAGATCCTGGCATCTTTTGGAACATAGTAGTAAGTAGCTAAGCCACTGCCGTCATTAATATACAACAATAAAACTAAATACTTCCAACTGATTTTGAAACTTGTCTTTTTGACACTCTTATTTTGGTAGCATTAGCCTAGGCCTAGGGCTCTAGCCTAGTCTAGGCCTATGGCTCTAGCCTAGTCTAGGCCTATTCCCAGACATTCATAGACCCTCTTTCTGAAGGAGGCTACTGCGACAGTGCGACTCCTCCAGCTCTCCCATGAGTGTCCTAAAGTTTATTTGTAATAGGCTAGGCCTAGTCAAGGCTAATGTTACTAGGCCTAGAACTTAGAAGTTAGAATAGGCTAGGCTACTTTTGATTAATTTGGTTTTGGTATTGTATTCTGTAAATTTGTGTGTTTTGAGCCATACACACACTAGTAGCACTAGCCTAGCCTAGTTTCCCACCCATAGCCTATTCTGTGTGTAGGCCTACTTGTACTTTTTGTTGATTAGGCTAGGCCGTTAGGCGTAGGCCTAGCCGCCTAGCCTATGCTTGATTTTTTTAGGCTAATATTCTTTTTCACTTCACAGTTCACTACCCTATTAGGCCTAGGCCTATTGGTCGGAAAATATTACGGGATGGATGTAGTCACGTAGTGATCGCTGATCGGGCGTACGGTCGTCATGTTGTGCGCTCTCAGTTACGTTCCTGTCTATTTCGACGCTATATTTTTTGCTATTTGCCCCCTGTCATTACTACATGAATACTAGGTTAGGTTAGGTTGTTTGGTTCGGCAAATGTATTTTTATATCCAAAGGCAGTCAAAATAGACGGGAACATGATGGGAAAGGTCCGACGCCACTACTACGCGTAGTGTAAACAAGGCTGGCGGTAGGCTACGTCCGCACTTAACATTCTTGCCAATATTACCGAAACTAGCCTAGCCTACGGGTAGGCTATTCTGCAGAATAACAACTCCTTGATTACGGGATTCCTGTCTCATGGAATTATTATGTTTTGCTCTTAGGCCTACCTTACTCAGGGGCAGGGTGTCAAACGAAAGTGAAATCCATTATTATTAGTCTTTATCATTGCATATGTAGAGATGCAAATATGGTTTAGAGTTCAAATTATGTCTTTGGAAGTGATAAAATGGCCAAAACAATATTCTTTCATGTTAATTTTCTTGTATTCCTTCACATAATGTTATTCATTCAAATCTTCAAACAAAATTGCTTCGGTTTGACACCCTGCTCAGGGGACCTTACTGATACGGTATGCGGAAAAGTGCTACTTTTCTTATTTTGTCAATTTGATTTTCACTCCCCTATAAATTGTTCAGCGTTATTTTTGTTCCCAACCAGCGGGGGTGTGGGGGCAGCAGCCCCCACCCATAATACTTCTAGGATAGGTTAGGTAAGGTTGTTAGGTTAGGCTAATGTCTTTTCAAAGTTAACTAGGATAAATCGAGTAAACCCAGCATTCCCAAACTCTACCCTAGATTGTTTGGGTATCGGAATTACAATTAACAATGCAAATGCTAGCCCAATAAAGAGTGCTTTTCGCACTTTCTAACAATAAAATACACACTTACAAACCAGTACAATAGGCTATACAAATAACAAATAAAATAGGCCTAAATAAAATAACAGGAGTTGTTGTTCTGCAGAAATACCGAAACGACCAATAGGCTAATTTTAGTAGTAATAGTAGGCCATTACTGAATATTATGGTCACAAGTTATTTTGCAATATTTGAAGACAAATATGGAATCTATAGGCTATGCTCTAAGCATCATATGAAAATGTGTTTTAACCCTCAGCAAAACCTAATAAGAATATATGGTACTAAAAAAAAATCTTTCGTAACATGGTTGTCAATACTTTCGGCAAGAATGTTAAGTGCGGGCGTACCGCCATCCTTGTTTACACTACGGCGTAGTGGCGTCGGACCTTTGCCATCATGTTCCCGTCTATTTTGACTGCCTTTGGAGTTTGGATACAATAATATGTTGCCCCTCTCACCCCCCATGACATATTGTCATCATCATATACTGTATATTGCCAGCAGGGGGCAAATTACCGAAAAAATCGCCGTCGAAATAGATGCGAGCGGCGAACTTAACCACGGCGATCAACAAATGTAAACATGACGGCAGCGGGGGAGGCGTCGCCGCGTCGGACCTTTGCAATCATGTTCCCGTCTATTTTGAATGCCATTGGATACAATAATATGTTAAAGGGGGGCTTTGCCCCCCCTCACCCCCCCCATGACATATTGTCATCATCATATATATTGCCAGCAGGGGGCAAATCGCCGTCAAATAGACGCAAAGTTAACTGCGGCGATCGTCCTATGTAAACATGACGACCGTACGCCCGGAAACTTCATCCATCCCGAATATTCTTTCAGAACCAGTATACTGTACTGGGTAGGCTACCCAGTAATACAGTACCGGTACATATATTTAATAATATATGTACTGTATGTATGTACAGTACAGTATATACTGAGGCACATGCCCCATAACTGGGGGTGGCCGACTCTCGAAACAGAGACCGAACAGAAACAACATCTAAAGTTCCAATTCTTAGGGTCCGGGACCAATTTCGCATTCCTTCTCTGTCTTTTCTAGTAGGTGAAGTCTACAAATGTGGAGGATTTTTAGCCTCCAGCCCACAGAAGGAAAAGTAGGAGAGTAAAAGAGACAGACAGAAATGTCTAAGGTTGAGTAGAGGATGCCAAACCTCACTCTGGATAGGACCAGCCCTCAAATACTATACTGTACTGTATAAAACAATTTGCACTACTGTATACTGTAGTAGTTTATCTCTTTGCTAGATATAATTTTAAAAGTATGTACCGGTACCGGTACTGCAAATGGTTAACACCCAAACTAGGCTAACCTTTTGAGTGTTTCCATGGTTACCAGTGGATAACATAAGCCTGTAACCTACTGTAAAGTAATTCCTCACTTAAAGTTGTAGTTACCGGTACGTTCCGGAAATACAAGACTTTAAGTGGAGCATTTAGATTTTGTCATTTCTTTTTGTTATTTT
This sequence comes from Paralithodes platypus, assembly GCA_032716605.1. NCBI lineage: Eukaryota > Metazoa > Arthropoda > Malacostraca > Decapoda > Lithodidae > Paralithodes > Paralithodes platypus. The sequence goes on from CM064574.1 coordinate 1,596,910, forward strand.
GGACTATTTCTGTCTGATTTACAACTTAATAATGAAGCACAACAACTTTAAATGAATTATGTTCCCTAATTTATGAAAAGTGTAATAATGATACAACGAAGAGTGTCTGTATATTATTTACTTACAGGTATACTGTAATTATATTTTTATTTGCATATTCTAGATCCACAAGAATAACAGACAATAAAACGGTGAACTACTTTGAGTCGCCCCCGGAGCACAAAGAGAGGAAGGGGACAAAGAAAGCAAAGAAAACCGAGACCGCGAAACCTGAAGTGTTGGCCAACCCTCTCCGCAGCCCAGACAGTCTCCCGCCACCCTTCGAAGATGAGTCACAGGTAATATATTGAGTCACTCTATGCTATTATGTGTTACCGTGAAATGCCCTAGCTTTGGACGGGGGGCTATACTTCGGACACTTCTGGATAACAGTATGTAAGCTACAGTTATGAAAAAATAACTCTGCATTATGGAAGAACACCGCAGACATACTTGTTTTTCCATAACATCATGTATTTATCCCATAACTGTGGTTCATTGTATATGTTTTCTAGAGTGTCCGAAGTTACCTCCCCGTCCGAAGTTACGTCATGTTACCGGTACTGTTTTGTACTGACTCATTCTATGCTATTATGTGTTACTGTTTTGTACCGAGTCATTCTATGCTATTACAGCCAATTTCGGCCTAGTACCAGTCAATTAGATATACCCTAATTTCATCAAGGATATTCATGAAAAAAAAAAAATGGTGGAAAACAGCTTCTCTGTGACTAGATAACAGTTTTGTTAAACTACCTCACTTTCCAGTTACTATCTTGCCATGCTCTTATTTTATTCTTATTCTTTGCATGTTATGCAATACCAGTACCTGTATTAGTAATCCATTTTTAATGTAGGAAATATATAGTTAGAACTCTTTGTTTTTTTACATCAACTCCCCAGAATGTAAGTATGGTCAACCTCCACTTAGGGACTTGCTTCCATATACAGGATCCCTAAATTTAGTTTCATCATATGCAATCTCAGGATTGAGTGATTGATTTTATTATATAAAATCATAAAATATTGGCGTCTGGCAATAAATAGATAGATAGAAGAATTTGTGCTGTACTGTACAGACTGTGTGACAGCCAAAAGCTTTTAGCATTTACTTACCGGTATATTTTTATTTTGTTAATTTTTTCTTTGATATAGGCCTACTGTGTTGTTTAACAGCAAGGACTGTAGGAAACGAGTATTTATTCAACAATCTATAGGCTAAACACAACTCCCCCCCCCCCCCCTAGTGGGGAAGGTTATGAAGATCAGGGAAAATGGAGGGTTAAAGAAGAGAAAAAGAGAAAAATATACTCTAGTGTATTTGGCAATAACCATTTGCCATAGGATACAGAATTAGTTGAGGCCCCCCTCACGCCCCATAGAACTTATTGACATTCTCATATACTTTAACAGTAGGAGGCTAACCTAGAGATGTTGTACAGTGGGCTATGAGGAAACTTGGTGTGGAAGAGTGGCTGGTGCGTGTGATAATGAAGATGTATGAGGATTCGCGAAGTTCGGTGAGGGTGAAAGGTGTACTGAGTGATGAATTCGCAGTCCGTGTTGGAGTCCATCAGGGTTCAGTGTTAAGCCCCCTCCTCTTTATTATGGTCTTGGAGGCGCTGTCTAGAGTTTTTAGAGGCGGATTCCCGTTGGAACTGTTTTATGCAGACGATTTAGTCCTAATAGCTGACAGTATGCAGGATGCTGAGGCCAAATTCAGAAAGTGGAGAGAGGGCATGGCGAGCAAGGGTTTAAGAGTCAATATTAACAAAACCAAGGTTATGCATTGTAGTTTGAGACGAGGCAATGTGGAAAAGAGCGGTGCATACCCATGTGCAGTGTGTGGAAAGGGAGTGGGCGTTAACTCAATTCAATGTAGCATCTGTCGATGTTGGGTACACCATGGGAGTAAGCGCTGTAGTAGAATAAAGGGGCCCCTGCCGAAGGATAAGTCAGAAATAGAGAAATTTGAGTGCGTAGTGTGCAAAGGCGAGCTTGTGTTAAGTGATGATCCTGTGGCTGTGAATTTTGGAAATGAGTCTTTGGAGCTGGTGAACAAGTTTTGTTACCTAGGAGATACCATCTCTGCCGGTGGTGGGGCCGAGGCTGCCACTGTTGCTAGAATTAGGTGTGGCTGGGGGAAGTTCAGAGAATTGATGCCAATCCTGACCATGAAAAGAATGCCTCTCCCCCTGAAGGGAAAGGTGTATGCCTCATGTGTTAGAAGTGCAATGACGTATGCCTCAGAAACATGGGCCGTTAAAGTAGAGGATGTCAACAGAATGGAGCGTAATGAGATGAGAATGGTGAGATGGATGTGTGGGGCCAGGCTACAGGATAGAATAACAAATGTTGAGCTGAGGAGACGTTTAGGTATAAAGAGTATTAGCGAGGTGATGCGTACAAGTAGACTGGGATGGTATGGACATGTGGAGAGAATGGATGAACAAAATTGGGTGACAAAATGCAGGTCTGTGATTGTGGAGGGAGCTGCACCAAGGGGTGGACCGAGGAAGACCTGGGATCGGACTATACGCGCCGATCTCAAATCCAAGAACTTGACAAGTGAAGCAGCCCTTAACAGGGTTGCCTGGAACGCCGCCATTAGGACAAGAGACTGAAACTGCACTTATGTGTGGAACACTCAGTCTTAAAATGTTATGTAGGCAAAAACTCCCTGTAGGCCACACAAAAATCGATAGGTCTCGCGGCTGTCACACCGTAAAATCTTACCTAATATTTTCTTACTCTACTTTGTGGCATTTATTATATAATTAGTATCTGCCTTTATGTGTGACTTTCAAGCATCTCTCTATCTATCTATTGCCAGACGGCGTAATCCCTGAGAGGAAGTGGCCGCAAGTGAATCGCCTTCATCTGCTTCCATATGCCGAGGCAACTCACTTAACCCCTTCCATACCGGCGACATATTTGTTATTTGATTGCAGATACATTTAGACCATTGTATACAGTTTAGGAAGGTCGTCTACCAATTAAAAGGCTACAAACTACAGTATCTCAATTAATCCTTTTAGCTACCGTGCCACATATCCTTCCTAAGGTTCATGAAATTGTCTTAATGTAGCTGAAATCAAATATGAAATATGTCGCCGGTATGGAAGGAATTAATTATCTTGCCTGCACCTGTTCACATCAATATTTTATTTTGATAATCTGTTTGATGTCAGGCGTCAGTGTTCTTCAACCCGTTCCACAAGGCCCAGGAGGACAAGAAGACTGTGCTGGAGAAACACGTCAAGATGACCGACAACACTCGTGACGTACTGGAGATCAACGGAAAGAAGATCTGCTGGAACTATCGCAAAGGTACTCGGTGCAAAGGCGGATTCTCTCCCACCGTTTTTCCCTTGACTTTTTTGAGCCACTGTGTTCTGGCAGACTAATCCCTTTTATTGTATATTGTACTGTATACATACTACACAAACACCAATGAACCTACCATTTTCTTACCCATAGCACTCTCACAGCCTAACATAAACATCCCTCAATATTATATCTTATTTTCATAACGTAAACCCTACTCCCTCTCGGGCATAGGCTTGAGAGCCTGTTCATTCTACCGCTGAACACGGTGAATCCCGTGAGGTCTCGTTCCAGTCTAGGGAGTGAAATATGTGAAGCACCTACTCATGGCTCGAAGCAGCCCCATCTCTGAAGCCGCTTCACCTTTGTGCTTCACTGTCTTAACCCTTAGACTTGGACCCTCACTCTCAGAATGCCACCTATTGAGCAATTAACTCACTAGGCATTGCACCCGTATAGCATATTTTTAATATGGGAATATTCATACAGTGCTATTTGATCAGGGAACAATGAGGGTAGTTTTTTTGGCGTTTCGGTGGGCTTCGTGGTAATGCACTGATACTAGGTACAGCAGAAATTCCATCCCAATAATATCTTCCCATTGACATATCAGGATTCGAACTTGGGTCCATTGTATTACCAGTCCAGTGGCAAGACCACTCCACCACACCTCCCCTAAAAGGTAGTCTTGGAGAGAATATGAATTGCCTATGCGGAGGTTTAGTTTGTTGGTGACACACATGATATACAGTAGTGTACATGTACTGTACAGTCAAAATCAATACAGTAGTTCAATGATAACCTTGACGTGAGACCGGAACCTCACTTTGTCTTTAAATTTATGTATGTACCGGTATAAATGCATAAAGTGTGGAAAGCTAGTACAGTACTGTATATTGGGTACCTGGATATCAACAGTATATTTCAGACTTAATCCATAAGACAGAGATTATGTCCAGGCTGGATATAAAGTCCAGAAGCCTTGGGTTTCTGGATTCCCAGGGTACTAAAAAGAGGTTCTACTATACTGTACACTATATACAGGAATATAATATACGGTAATCTATCAAGGTTTCACGAGCCGTGACATACTGTAGTCAGTAAAGCGTCAGCTGCTGATCAAAGGGTCGGGTGGTCAAATCCGCTCTGTCAAAATGTTATTGGTAGATGTCAAGCCCGGGCAACTTGACCTAGCAATTCGTCACAAACGCCTAATGTTCATGGCCACCCCTTCACGGGAATTACGGCGTCTAGCAAAAAAAAAAAAAAATCAAGGTTTCAATTTACTGTATGTGACTGTTTACTACAACCTTACCATAACATTTTCTGCCCCCAGGACGGTGTAAGTTCGGCCACAACTGTAAATACGCCCACGATTCCGACATAATCCGAACGCCCCAGAACGCAGACACCCAGAGTCCCGTAGCGGCTCTGACGGTCGACCTCGGAATGAACCAGGCCCCCATCCTGCCCCCAGAGGAACAGATCGCTAAGAAGAAGCGACCAGGACTCTCGGACACCATACTACCCAGTAAGAAAGTACAAAGGGTCTATCGTAAACAGCAAGCCAAGGAGGCACCGTGGCTTCTCAAGTGAGCCAACTACATTTGTATACATATCGTAGCAAGCTAAAGATGGCTGTGGTTTTTAAGTGAAGTGATTGGTTTCTATTTTGGTTTCTTTTTATATTATGTGAATAACTGACTAAGGAGATGCCATGGCTTCTCAAGTAAGATGATTAATGTGTTATATATCATGTATTGTAAAAAGCTGTCCAAAGAGGCAACATAGCTTGCTTCTCAAATGAGGCAATTCAAATTTCAGGTAAGGACTTAGTATTCGGGCGTACCGCCCGCCTTGTTTACACTACTCGCACGCTCGCGATCATGTTCCCGTCTATTTTTACTGCCATGGGATACAATAATAGGTTGAGTCCCCTCACACCCCCCCCCCAATGGCTTATTGTCATCGTCATATGTATTGCCAGCAGAGGGCAAATAACAGAAAAAATAGACGGGAACATAACCGCGGCCGCACAAGCTAGGCCTATGTAAATATGACGACCATACACCCGGATACTACATCCTTTCCAAATTTCATACACAGTTACCGTTACCAGCTGGCCTAAGAGGAGCAGTCACTCTGAAGTGAGACACTTAATGTTTTTGTACAGTACCGTATATCTTAACCCTTCCTACCTGGCCTGTCTTACCTAAGGACGGTCGCCCGTACCCGGGCGAAATGGCTGAAAAACGTCTAGGCCTAGGCTACCGTATTTATGTTTATTTTCACTGCTAGAACTTTCCCACTCATCTATAATCGTAGTGCGGTTTTCAATCTGTATTTTGGCGTTGAGTAGAGCTCTGTAAGTCAACTGGTTCAGTTGTGATGACGATTTCAGTGGAGCAAATATTGCAGAGATGTTGCCAATATTGGGGCTTTTCAGACACTAATTTCGTCTGACGTCAGAACAATAACATTGAAGAGTCTTCTTCTTGTTTTCGGAGGTGCGGTGACGCAACGCTTGGGTTTGTTGACATACGTCGTACGCACGGCGTTCAGACCAAGCTTAATTAGGCTATTAAGCTGCCGTCTTAGGTAAGGACGGCCGGGTAGCGGCCCTTCTGCAGAGCTGTCCTTACCTAAGGTAGCCCGGGTAGGAAGGGTTAAACAGCTGGCCAACGATGTATAGTGGCTTTTGAAGTGAGCCGACTATTTTTTTTTTAGATTTGGGATTTCTATTTCGAGTGAGAGAAGTGATAATGTAGGCTTCTGAAGTGAGACGACTCATTATTGATAGTGTTTGTATCTCATTTTGGGAGTGATAGGAGTGAAAATGTTTATGTTAACCCTCTTTTATTGGGTGGCCAGTTTTGCTTTCTTGTGTTTATTCAAGCTACCTCTTAACTGTTTTACTTAACTAAATCCCGAGTCACAGCGACTCTCAGTAGCTGATATTCTTGGCGTTACCGATTCTGTGTAATACCGGTATATGCATGGTGGTAAGAGCGGTGTTAATTATTATGCAGGTTAAACCAAACTACAACAGTGCTGAATAAAAAATGCATTGTAGCAAAGTCTGTTACCCAATAAATTTCAAATCCATTACAGCAAAAAGTTTTTCATACAGGCACTCTTCACTTTTAAAGTTTTGCTATTTTTAGTTGTTTCATTATTACACTGTTCATCAATTAGGAAGCAAAATTCACTTTAAAATTTGAATACTTCATTGTTAACCCTTTCATTACGGGACCCGTTCAGGAACTTTCTGGAAATTTAAAGCAATTTACAGGACCTTAAAGCCTCCTAAAGCCTGTGGAGACGAGTGCAAGTGAGCGGGAGCGCGGCTGGCCCTCGTTCGCTCTCCAGCCTGGTGACTGGTGCACTAAAGAGTGAGATCCATATCTCGCGAGACCTATGCAGCGCGACATTGCTCATTATTAGCGAATATTTGCCGATGTCTATGGTAGCGCTGTGGATGAACCCTGCGCGCTACGAAGCTCGTTCTGGTGTCATTTTGAAGCTATTTCTTCTAGTTTTTGGCTGAATACATTTAATTTCATTCAGACACTTGCTTAATCATTCAGGAGTGCCTGAATGAGTCCTAATATAGTGGAAATATGCCCGCAGCGTAAGTGTTGATTTGTAAATTAGACAGAAAGGTACTTACTCATCTGAAATAGAAAAACAAATAATTGCTTCAGTTTATCCCCTTCTGTACCATCAACATCCTTTTTATTTTATTCTGGCTACAACTAATCAATTTTAGTTAGCTTTGGAAGGATCTTTAGCAATTGTAAGGCTTCAAACTATCCCATTCAATCTCAAAGTAACACAGCACCCCATAGTATTAAACACATCATAGAAGACTGCATTCTACACAATCACTTACGCCAACAACATAATCTACACTCCTTGAGAGCCCTGTGGAAAGCCCGATCATGGCCATGGCCTTCCTTAGGAACTCGGGGCTGTTCGGCAAGGCAGCCTAGGGAGCGACAACAACAACAACAACAACCCTTTTAACTACCACAGATCCTTCCCAAGCTGCATAAGATTGTCTGAATAAAGCTAAAATAGAATATAACAGACATCGTTGATACATAGAGGGTTAAAAGTCTTGATTTTCAGGAACATAACTACAATTTTAATAATAATAATAATAATAATAATAATTACAATAATAACTTTGGGTGCAGAATACTGTAACTGTAAGGCTAATAATACTGAAGAGGTCCCATGGAGTACTCTGCACTGGAGTATATGAAGGGGGAGGTAGTTGCTTTTTATCCCTCATGTTTAGTCCCATTGGCTTTGAGATTACTGTATAAGACGTTCGTTCCTTTAGTTAGGCGTACAGTATTTAAGATTTTTCGCCCTATTTCTTTGTCAATATAAACACCTTTCATGCCATTTAGCTGTTGATTTTTTCCTGGCCAATGATAGCGAGCCTGCAGTTTAGGAGGAACTGGCCATTGGCCGGGACATTTTTCTGACGAAAAATTTACAAATTTATCTAGAAAAAGGAGTCTTGGGGGGTATTTTTAAAAGTTTTTTTGAAGTCTAGGGAGCAAACAAATCAACGTTATATATATTTTGGCTAATAAGAGAGAAGAAAATAATTATATAATTCAGTGCCATAAGTAAATAGAACCAGACCACTAAAAAAGTAAATCAAGGAGTGCCGCTATAAAGGCAATACTTCCGATATCCAACTGAACTGAACTAAGAATCTCCCCTTAAACAAATCTCTCAAAATGTGTCAGATACCAGATTATGATTAAATTTTCCGCTAAACATGCTCATCTTCAAGAAGGCGGTCTCTGATTCAAAGGGTTGAGATACAGAGATTCCTCACTTAACCCACAGAATCCGGGAGGCCTCATTTGAGGCAAAACAAAATTGGCAGGAATCCGGGAGTTCTCATATGAGGCAAAATATGCTGCTAAAATCATCATAACACGGCAACGACATGTTGTAGCAATGTCATCTCAACGGCATTCTACAAACAACAAAAAGTTCTACAATTTGCAAAAAAGTTGACTGCTCTAGGTGGTCTCAATCAGTAGTTACTGAATTATGAAATTTGCCTGTACCCAAATGGCCCCGACACAGCGATCGGGATCATATGATGCCCCCCGGATTTCGTGGGTTAATGTTGCCTCATTTTAACCCCTTTCATGCACAGGACGCAATTTGAGTGAGCTGTGGGCAGAAAACTAATTTTAGAGAAGTAATTATGATATTGAGAGAACTCTATTTCTGATTTCTAAACGGCAACTCCCGGGTCCACAGGCTAGCGAGAGGGTTAAATTGTTTCATTATTTAGGGAACAAAGCTCACTTGAATGTATTATGCTTCATTATTAAGTAGTAAATCAGAGAAAAATGGTCCAAAATCATAATAAAAAGGAAATCATGTCTTAAAGTTATTCCATTTACAGTCTGGATTTTCAGGAACTTCACCATATTCGGTTTTATTTCAGCTGATGGTAAGTTGAATCCCTTAACAGCTGATTTCTCGATACTTAATGGAAGAATATGACACTACTATACTGTATCTCTATGTCATATTGCGACCAAGTTTGTATAATTAGCGCCATATTTCACTACAAAATCTTCAAATAACTGAGAAATCTTGATGGGAACTTTACAATCTACCATCAGCTGGAAAAAGAAACCGACCATAGAACTGTAATAAAGGATTTACTGTATATTTTAACCCTTTGATTCGTAGGGGCCAAAGCCGCCAAACCTACATGAAATCGTTTGACAGTACCGGTAAAACGACGTAACTTTGGACGGGGAGATAACTTCGGACATTCTGGAAAAAAATATATTGAACCGCAGTTATGGGATAAATACATGATGTTATGGAAAAACAAGTGTGTCTGCGGTGTTCTTCCATAATGCAGAGCCATTTTTCCATAACTGTAGCTAATATATTTGTATCCAGAAATGTCCGAAGTACTGTATGCCGCCTTGACCGAAGTTAGGCCATTTTACGGTACTGTAGCTTGAATAAAAGGCAAAATATCTTTCTCCGATTTTATGTGTGGACTTTCAGTGACTGTGAAATTTATGTGTTGTAAGTGATGATACTTGTTGTGGTAGTTTTTAGAAGATATCTAGAGCCACTATTGTGGCATAGACTATAATACGTAGTACAGTATGTATTACCACAAAGCCAGTTTCACACGAGCGCTTTCCCCCCCAACGTTTATTGTCAACACTGGTCTAGTAACTTATGAGGTAAACTTTTTATATATTTCTGCCCCTTAAATTAATCTATCTTTCGTCTAGTTTCCGATAGATCCCTAAAATGTTGACGACGAAAGCTCTTGTGTGATACCAGCCCAACTCTTGTTACAAATTGGTTTTGTATTTTTCACATTGTAATAAGCAAAATATTTTCTATTGCATATAAAATAGTTTTAGGCCTATATCATGTTCTTAAATTTGTGAAGGATTAAGGACAACGTTTTGATACAATGTGTGATAGTGAAAAAGTGCAATTGTAGCCGGGCAATTGGGCCTCTAAAACAATTCCTAATTATATGCAACTTATCTTCCATTAGCTGTTTGCTCCGTGTTGTGGGGCATCATTACTGACAGTTATGTAATTTCAACTATGTTTTGTAAGTATTTTTCAGTGTAGAGATAACTTAGCACAAACTGATGTCAAATATAGTATGATAAGTGTTGTACACTCCCTTCAGTAAGTATCTTTAAAGTCTTGTGTTTGATCCCTACTGTTCAATGGCATAAAGTTCATTGTATTCTGGATAACATTAGGTTCTTGTTTTTGCTTTTGAAGGAACTTTAGCAATCAAAGGAGTAAAACCTTTCTTGATTAGCCCCTCCAACTCCTACAGGTTCTTCCTAACTTCATAAAATGGTCTAATGATAACCATGCTAGAATTGAAGAAAGGGGTTGTTGTTATAGTTCCCCAGGCTATCTGGCCGAGCAGTCCTGAGTCCGGTTTGACCGAAGCCGCGTCCGATGCTCGGGCCCTCGAAGGGGCCAGGCTGCCAGGGTGAGAGGAGATCTGTATCTAAGAGGGCAGTGGGGGGAGGGGATCATCAACATACGGTCTTGCACCAATGCCCCCACCATCTGCAGCCCCCCTTGAAGTGCCACCCAATCGGGCGATCTCACCAGCACCTAGAAGGAAAAGTATTACCGGAAAAGAGACAGGCAGAAACGGCTAAGGTAGGGTAGAGAATATCATCTCTAACGCCTTATTTCCCCCTGGAAAAACCCCACTCAAGTACAGTATGGCCATGGCAGAAATGTCTCCATTGTACGGTATTTTTTTCCAGACATACTTCCTCTGTCCGTGCCACAATGGTCCCTCAAGTCCTACCATTAAGTACTGGAGCCAGTATCTCCCCCATAACTGTTGTGTTGCAGTTTGGGGTTCCCCTCTCTGTTTCCACTACCATGAGTGCCACCTTTGGGTCACCGAGGCTCACATGTAGGCTACAGTTGCCCACATAAGTTCAGTTCCTTGTTGTTGTATTGCAGGAAAAGAGACCGGCAGAAACGGCTAAGGTAGGGTAGAGAATATCATCTCTAACCTATGTATGGAAGGAAAATTAGTATGTATGAATTGCGAGTGTGGTTTCTTTTAATTATCTTTTGACTACTCAGATGAGTTAACCATTGTATAAGAAACTACACTCTTAATTCAATCTTGCATATTATATTTTATGCAGTTTTTACCACCATGCACTCCCTGCTCAAGAGCTGGGCTAGGGTGGGTACCATGATGATCAGGGACTTCAGTGAATAGTTGCCACAGATTACTAGACCGCGCCGTCTGCCAATAACACACTGGCTGGCCCGAGACAAACCGTCAACCTCACGGTTTGCAGGCAAGTGCTCTACCAACCGCACAGAGAGGAGCAGAACTTATGTGGGCAACTGTACATATGCAAGTTATGTAGCCATGTTTTAAATCCTTTTACAATAGATTATTGATTGATTGTGGATTTTGAACCAATCTTCTGCTAACATGTGTGTCTTGCAGGGTTATCTTCGGAGGTAGCCTTGGAAGTTAACCATGCCAGGGTTACATTTATGACTGGGATTGTTTTAAAATTGACAAAGAGCTATTGCTTAATAATTGATTAGTAAAAGTTTTTCACTTTTGTCATACCATTTTGTTTAAGGATTTGATTGTCTTCTATTAACTGGAGATATAGTCGAAGTTTAAATTATGAGAAATTCCTTTCGGTTGTAAGTGTAAAGTTAACTTGATTGTTGACTAAATATACTTTTTGAAGCAAGTGTGTGTGTTGTAGGAAAATTGTGCATTACGTATGTTATATCACAAAAGCAGGATTTAGTATTGATAAATTCTATACCTTTATAGAGAAAAATCTATTTAACACTACATTGGCTGAGGAATCTCTGTAATGAATGTATTCATTATGAGAATTCTCTCAGCCATCTTTGATCAAAACTTGTATATACCAAAAAATCAGCAAAAAAAAAAATCCCATTAAATAACAAAACAAAAATGAAATAAACATTGTTTTGAGTTTAGCACTATCTGGTGCAACGTCTTGGGGGTTTTTATGGCATTTTGTTTAATTTTTATTGAGTGTATTAATTGTTTTAGCCATTTTCGAACAATGTGTTTTTAATTTACCCCCCAGACTTAGAAACACGCTTCTCCAGACCCCCTTTAAACTAAAAAACATCCCCCAGACCCCCTTTAAGCTAAATATGTAGGCTACATTTTTCGGTAGAAAAATGTCCCGGCCAAAGGCCGGTTTCTCCAAAATTGCAGGCTCGCTTTCGCTCGCCCAGGAAAAATTGACACCTTATTGGGTTGAAGTATCTTATAAACGCCAAACTAATGAGGTGAAACGTCTTAAAATCTCAAAGCTAAGGGAGTAAAACAGGGGGGATCGAAATTGGCCCGCCCTGCACCTAATAGGGTTAAAGAAGCAATACTGAACCCTCCCCTTTTTAACCCTAACCAGTATAATTGTTAATAATTTGTGTCTGGATCTTGGTAGGCTACGTCTCAAATGCATGTACGTTCAATTGGTCATTAAGGGGAGATGGGTCGGTTTTCTGGTTCCCATTCTTACTCATGTTTAGCCCCATTAGTTTTCAGATTTTAAGACGTCCACTCCATTAGTTTGTCAATTTTAAAACCTTTCGTTCCATTTCTATATCAATATCAAGACCTTTCATGCCATTTGGGTGTCAATTTTCTCTTGGTGAGCGATAGCAAGCCTTTAATTTTAAGAGAAACCGGCCTTCAGCCGGGACATTTTCTATCGAAAAATGTACACATTTTTCTTGAAAGGTGGTCTAGGGATTTTTTTTTTTTTTAAAGCTTGATGAAGGTTTAACAAGGAAACTAAAAACATATTAATATAAAAATATACACCCAAAAAATCACCACTGTCCCCTTAATCAAAACCAGGTTGGTAAATGAGAAGCTATTCAAAACAAACCCTAAAATACATTCACACTTCTTTTTATTTATTATTATTACGAAAGATACAAAGTTATATTTATGCTTTACAGTTCTAATAATGTCTTTGGAAGAGATAAAATGGACAAAGCAATGATATTTAATACAAATTGTTCTTGTATTCTTGTATTAATTTCCGTCCTTACACCAGAAAGTTTTGCGATTGCCCCACCCAAGGCATCTCAAAACCTGTGGGTTTTTAGGAGGGTTAAAATCCTTTCAGAGGTTCGAGCCCCGTGCCACGCACCAGGAAAGTGGCCCTAAATGGGCCTGGGGAGTTTTCAGAAGGGTTAAATTCCCTTCGCACCCAGTATTTCATTGGTGGCAGTCACGGAACGTGATCTGGTAGTTACATAGAGCACCCATCACGCGGACCCTAACCATATTGAGATTGCTGAGGTGATACAGCTACGATACCTTACGACCTTAGAGAGGCTAGGGACTAACTAGCCTTTTAAAGAAGGATGTAATGTAATGTCGAAAATATCCCGCAACCCCAATAATGTACTACCTGAGTTGATGTCTGGTATAGTGTAAAATAGTCGTTGATGGGAATTCCAATAAACTCATCATGTGAATCACCACGAGACTATCACCTGGTTCTTACAAAGAGGACTAAGGTTACTATACTATTGTACGTCCGTGGTAGTACAGTGGGTTAGCGCGCGGGCCTGGTTGACCTATGGAGGCCATGGTCACTAACCAGGGTTCGAACCCCACCCAAGGCATCTCAAAACCTGTGGGTTTTTAGGAGAGTTAAAATCCCTTCAGAGGTTCGAGCCCCGCGCCATGCACCAGGAAAGTCGGCCTGGGGAGTTTTCAGGAGGGTTAAATTCCCTTCGCACCCAGTATTTCACATACCTCCTCCCTCTCCTGTCCCATATGCTACTGAGAGTCTAGGGGATGTCTCAGACTGGCTAGAGGGTCGGAGAAAGAATCCCCCATCCTATCCCCTCTCCCAACCATCCTCATGCGAAAATACTCGAAAAATGTCGGGAATAATAGGGAAAATACCGGATACTTGAAGGGGGGGGGGGGACACATGTGGAGGAGTGATAGAAGGTATGGAGGGGAAGTATCTCACCTAATCACATATTGCTTTGCTTCAGTGCCAGTGGGGTGTAGAGGGAATGAAGATTTGGAGAGATAGAAAAGAGCGAGGTATTTGGAGAAAAAGAGAGTAGTAAAGGAAAGTAAGAGAAGAGTAGATGAGGAATTTGCAAGGAATCCGAGTGTAAAATGGAGGGAGTGTAAGAAACTGTTCTGGAAAGAGGTCAAGAAATTTAGGGAAGGTAGCAAGATAAATTATAAGGGTGTGAAAGATAAGAATGGGCAAGTGCTATCCAAGAAGCAAGAGAGAGTCGAAAGATGGAGGGAGTACTTCAACGAATTGCTGAATGTAAGGAATGAAGTGCCAGCAAACAGTTGAATGGGGTATGGGAGGGAGAAGAAGAGAAGTAGTGGAGGAGGTGGTGTGGATTAGGAGGTCAGGAGTGTGTGAAGCTATGAAAAGAGTGAAGATGGGGAAAGCATCAGGAATAGATGGAGTGTGTGGGGAAAAGCAGAGGTATAGTGATCGAATGGGTATGGAAAATGTATAAACTAACATGAGAGAAGGGGAGTGCACCTGATGACTGGAAGACAGGCATAATTGTCCCTCGATATAAGGGGAAAGAGGAGTGTATGGTAACCACCGGGGAATATGTCTTCTAAGCATAGTAGGGAAGGTGTAAAGTATGGTAGTGATTGAGAGAGTGAGAGCGAGAACGGAGAAATGGATAGGTCACGAGCAGGGCGGGTTTAGGAAGGGAAGAGGATGTGTAGGTCAGATTTTTACACTGAAATGTATTGTGGAGAAATATCTGGAGAAGCCACAAAAGGTGTATGTTGCCCTTATGGACGTGGAGAAGGCCTAGGACAGAGTGGATAGAGAAGGTATGTGGAAAGTACTGAGAATATACGGAGTAGATGGCAAGTTGCTGAAAGCAGTGAGGAGCATGAATGACTAGGGTGCAAAGGCGTCAGTAGGCCTACATGTGGAGAATGAGCAGAGCGAGTTCTTTGATCTGAATGTTGGGTTGAAACAGGTGTGTGTGATGTCCCTGTGGTTGTTTACTATATATATGGATGGAGTCCTGAAAGAAATACAAGGAAGAACAGTGGATATTGGTGTATGGTCGTTGATAAGGGAGGGAAAAAATTAAGTGGAAGCTACCTGTAGTGTTGTATGCTGATGATACAGTTCTGATAAGTGATAGTTAATGGGAGTTACAGGGTCTGGTAAATTTGTTTGGAACAGAGTGCGAAAAACAGAATCTGAAGGTAAATGCGGGGAAGAATAAGGTTATACTCACAGATACTCGCAGAAGATACCCGGGTAGGAGGCTGTTCAGCCTATGAGACCCGGCTCATCATTTATTTCATTACTTGGTGTGTGGACGTGTCTTAATTTCATAATTTTGGCTTTAAAATAATTGAACTTTAGCTCTTGGTCACCTCAAACTATATCTAATGGTTTTTCAAATTTTAACACACTGTTGACACTTATCACTTCTGGTCTTCGAAAGGGGTGAAGCCACAGCTATAGTGTGAGGCGAGGTTGAACGGACAGGCTATGGAGAATGTCAGCTCATTTAAATATCTGGGAAGTGTGCTGAGTAAAGATGGGAGTATGGATGAAGTGAGGGAGAGGGTGCAACAGGGGAAGAGGGTTGTAGGAACACTGAAAGCAGTAACAAGAAAGAGCTAGGGTGGTCAGCATGGAAGTGAAGAAGTCCTTGCATGACAGTGTGGTAATCCCGACATTGACCTACGGAAGCGAAGCATGGACGTAGGTGGAGAGACTCAGACCAAGAGTGAGAGGGGTGGACATGATCGAGTTACTTGAGAAGTGCGTGCGGAGTTACATGGAGGAATAGACATGTGACGAATGAGGAAGTAAGAGAGAGGTGTGGTGTGGATGTAGACGTGCTGGAAAGTGTAAAAAGGAACACCTTGAGATGGTTCGGCCATATGGAATGTATGGGAAGCGAGAAAATTACTAAGAGGGTGTACGAGAGTGAGGTGGAAGGACAGAGAGGGAGATGTAAACCGAGAGAGAGGTGGAAGGATGGAGTGAATAAGTGTATGAGTGAAGGCGGTGCTGGTTGAGAGGAGGGACCGCGATAACGGGACAGAGGTGCATTGGGGCGTTTCGTTCGTGGCCACCCCTTCGGGGATCACGGCGTCAGGTAATAGATAGATAGATCGGCGTAGGCCCCCATTGGATGATTGACTGATTATTAGTTGATTATGTTCGTTTATCAATATTATTATGAGGAATGAGAAAATATTTATTATGGTTTTGTGATCCCGTAAGAAAAACGGCATCTTGTAAACAAACTCCTCCTACTGTGCTCTGTCTGTGTACTTTGTTTCGAAATAGTACAATAATCGCTCATATCCTAGTGGATATGAAGACAGGCAAGTGATTATGAAGTTCAGATGTATTATTAGAATGGCAAGAGCAATAATATACATGCATGAAGGGGTTATGGGATATGAATCGTAATTTATCGTATGACTCAGTGGATCAGAGTCCTGACAAAGGTGCAATAATGGGATTCATCAGCACATGATCTCCGTATTATATGAATGTATTGTGTATTTGATAGCGTGCTAATATTAAGGAACACTTTTACTTTACAGATGCCATCACGGAATTAAAGATATTTTTAGGTTTCCAACAAATTAAGGCCTATGGTACTTAGGCTAGGCTATAGGCTAGCCGAAACTACCGCTATTTATTTCTCAATATTTGAAGGCTATTATAGAATAAGGATGTTGCAAATTCACAAAGATCATATTAAAATGTGTTTCAACCTCCGGAGATACATTTTATGTGCACTATTTAACCCTTGTTTAGCGGGGCCCGCCTTAAGTCGGTCTAGAGAACCAAGGACTGTGGCGGGGCCCGACTTAAGTCTGTGTGCAATTTTGGAGCAATAATGGCTCTGAGAGAGAGACAAGCGATGGGATGAGCGTAGGTCGGCTCATGACCGCTCGGCACGGGTCCCGCGCAACTAGGCCTACTGACGTCTACTCCACACACACCCACACTCACTGCCTCGCTACACAGGGAATTATGTAAGGAAATTACCGTATTTTAGGGGTTTTGCACTCGTCTTGCACGATCGTTGAAAGAGAACGCGTGGTCGTAGAAGGATGGTTCTGGTGTCATGAAAGCTCAATTTACGCCCTTTCAATGATACATAATTGTATTACGCTCTGGCTCTTGTTTATGCATGAAAAAGAGCACGGAAACAAGGTCGTTAATAATTCCACATTTTCTGGCAAATTCTGGCCTTCCACTAGTAAATTACTTGGTTTACTCACCTGGTAGGGCCTAAGTAGTGGAAACAATCTAATAATTAAAGTTTTTCTATGGTTTTCATTAGTTTAGATGTGAATGAAATGGCACGTTTGGCCAAAAATTGAAGGTTTGTCGCATCGTCCCGTTGCGTCAGACTCCATAGCCTAATCAACATTAGGCTAGCCTACACTCGCAGTCTCATTCGCGTCTAGCCTAGGCCTAGCCTAATTTGACTGATTTTTTTTCGAGTAGGCCTAGCCTAGCCTAGCCTAGCCTAGCCTAATATTGATATAGCCTAGGCGTAGGCTAGTGGCACATCATCTAGCCTTGGCCTAATGGCAAGAATGTTAAGTGCGGGCGTACCGCCAGCCTTGTTTACACTACGCGTAGTGGCGTCGGACCTTTGCCATTATGTTCCCGTCTATTTTGACTGCCTTTGAATACAATAATATGTTGAGGTGGGGCTTTGACCTCCCTCACCCCCCCCCCCCCATGACATATTGTCGATCATCATATATATTGCCAGCAGGGGCAAATAACCGAAGGCAAGAATGTTAAGTGCGGGCGTACCGCCATCCTTGTTTACACTACGCGTAGTGGCGTCAGACCTTTGCCATCATGTTCCCGTCTATTTTGACTGCCTTTGGATACAATAATATGTTGAGGGGGGGCTTTGCCCCCCCTCACCCTCCCATGAGTTATATGAGAGAAATGCTATTAGAGCAGAGGTCGGAAGAGGACTGTTTATTTATGTAAGAAAAGAGCTCAAGGTTAATGAGGTGGATGTGAGACAGCAGTATTGTGAGTATTTGTGTATTGAAGTAAAATGTGCAAGAGGATCAATTCTAATTGCCTCTATATATAGAAGCCCAAATAATAGCAGGGGAGAGGATGATAACCTACTGAAAGCAATGGAGGAAATAGATAATAGAGAGAACAAATATAAAATTTTGATTGGAGATTTCAATTTGCCAAGGATCAACTGAGCAAATTGTACTACTCCAGCGGGACAGGGTAGCCTGGAAAATAAGTTTATAGAGAAAGTGAAAGATTGTTTTTTAACGCAACATATTGTAGAGATGACAAGATATAGAGATGGGACGCAGGGGAGTGTACCGGTACTTGATTTGATTTTTAGCAATGAAGAGGATATAGTGGAACATGTTAATGTGGATAGCCCTATAGGTCGTAGTGACCATGCCTGTATAAGCTTTAGTTGTAACATTAAATCAGAGAGGGATAATAGAAGCAATAGAAAAATATACATGTATGATAGAGCAGATTATGAGCTGCTGAGACGGTGTTTGGACATTGACTGGGGGGAATACTTGAACGGTGAAGATGCTGAAGGAATGTGGAGGAAAATTAGAGTCAAACTGGAGAATGCTTTATCCAAAAGTGTACCAGTAAGGGAATATAAGGATAAAACAAAATTGAGGAAAAGAACAAACCCAGAATTGCCAATGAAAAGAAAGCTTTGGACATTGATTAGAAGAAAGAAACGATTGTGGGAAAGATTAAAATTGTTAAAAAAGAACAGGGGGTCTAGTATAGAAGCTAAAGAAGTGGATCTGTAACGCAGACAAATAAACAATAAAATAAGGTGGGAAACAAGGAGGGGGGTGAAGGAGAGGGAGAGAGAGATTGCTAGAAATGTGAAGGATAATCCAAAAATATTCTGGAAGTACATTCAGGAAAAGTTAACAAGAAGAGTAGGGATCCCAGAGCTGGTAGGGGGGTTGAATGATGGGAATAGAGCGGAGACTGATAAGGAGAAAGCAGAGGTGCTGGGGAAATACTTTGGGGGGGTACTAACAGTGGAGTCGGATGATGCAGTGCCTACTATTCCCATCAAACAGGCACCGGCACTAGAATTAATAGAGTTTTGCCATGCTAGAATAAGAAGGGCTATAGAAAAAATGAACAGAAGTAAGTCACCGGGACCGGATGGGATACACCCAAGAATCATAAAGGAAGGAGGTGAGATGTTAGTAGAGCCATTGAAAATGTTATTTGAGGTATCGCTTAATACAGGACAAATCCCGATGGACTGGAGAGAGGTGAACATAACAGCTATATTTAAGAAGGGAAAGAGAAATGACCCAGGGAATTATAGACCAGTCAGTTTGACAAGTGTTGTGTGTAAACTAATGGAAACGGTAATTAGAGAAGGAATAATGGATCATATGAAGTCAAACCAACTTTTCAGTGGGAGACAGTTCGGATTCTTGCCGGGGAGGTCGACGGTACTACAGCTAATTAAGGTGGTAGATGATTGTATGCAAATTCTAGAAGATGGTGATGTAATAGACGTGGTATATTGCGATTTTATGAAGGCCTTCGATAAGGTCCCACATAAAAGGTTAATAGAAAAAGTTAGAAGCTATAATATAGGGGAGAAATGTGTGAAATGGATAGAAGCCTTCCTGAAAGATCGGAGACAGAGGGTACTGGTGAATGGAATAGGCTCGGGGTGGAGGGAAATTACAAGTGGGGTACCTCAGGGATCTGTGTTGTTGTTGTTGTTGTTCCCCAAGCTGCCTGGCCGAACAGCCCCAAGGCCCCAAGCAAGGCCAAGGCCATAACTGAGCGCCCCCACAGAACCCCCCCTGCCGGCCACAATAAAGCCTGGGTGACCGAAGCCACTCCATGGCGGGGAGCTGAGGAGGGTGCGGAAACGCCCGGGAAACCAAAGCCCCACCCAGGGCCCTGTGCCCCTCAGCAATTATGAAGAGAAAGTTGAGGGGTAAAGGAAAAATGTGACGCTTTGGCTTCCAATCTTGGTAGATTGGGAGGTCAATCCACGGAAGAGATGCCGTCACTTGAGATCTAGAAAATATATAAGGAAAAGGAACAGTCAGAGTAAGCTATGGGTATGGCAGAGATGGCTCAGTTCTCACTCTGATAGACCAGCCCATCACCACTGGATCTGTGTTGGGACCACTGCTGTTTACCTTTTGATACCTTTTGATGTGTTCGCCACTCTTCTAGCGGCACCAAGGAGCGCGACGCCCCTCGTTATGGGTGGTGATTTGGTGCAGTAGACTGTTTGAAGCGACAGCTCGCTCCCTTGCGAGGATGGGCTCGTCTGGCACTTTTTGCAGTTCAACATCTAGGGCTCTCTTGAAGTTGTCTAACGAGATGTCCCTCATGTCTCTTACTCGCCATGGGAGTTTGTTGAAGAGACGTGGGCCTCTGTGTGATAACCAGCCCTCTCGCAGAGAGCCCATAGCACCCCTGTTATTCATCCGGGGGATTTCGCATTCCCAGCCTCTCCTATCACTGAATTTCATGACTATCGGAGTATGTAGGTTTGGTACTAAACCCTCTGCGATTTTCCACGTGTATATTATTAGGTAACGTTCTCTTCTACGTTCCAGTGAGTACAGATTCAGTGCTCTTAAACGCTCCCAATAGTGTAGATGTTTTATCGAACTTATATGCGAAGTGAAATTTCTTTGTACACTCTCTACGTCATTTATTTCACCTGCTTTGTATGGGGATGTTAATACGCTACAGTATTCAAGCCGCGGTACGCGGTAGCACTAGAGATTTGAAGAGCGTTATCATAGGCAATTCACCGCATGTTTTAAAAGTACGCAGAATCCAACCCGTTAGACGTTTCGCAGCCGCCACTTTGACCTGGTTATGCACTTTGAAACCCATACTCTCAGACATTAATACCCCAAGGTCTTTCACACTATCTTTCCATTCTATTATGTGGTTAGATTCTGTTAAGTAATTTGTAATTTCTTTAACACCATTATTATCTCCGTACCGTATTAATTGGAATTTTTCCTCATTGAATTGCATGTTGTTTTCCCTGGTCCACTGGAACACTACATTCATGTCTTCCTGCAGTCGGTCCGTGTCCTCTTGTGTGTTTACTATCTTGCTTAATTTTGTGTCATCAGCAAAAGACGACACCGTACTGTGTCTGGTGTTGGTATCTATGTCGCAAATTAGTATGAGGAACAGAAGGGGCGCTAGCACTGTTCCTTGGGGCACTGAGCTTTTGACATCCGAAGGCTCAGATGTGACTTGGTTTACTGCTACTGATTGTTTTCGGTTTACGAGGAAATTGTATATCCACCGTCCGATTTTCCCAGTTATACCTTATTTATCAACGACTTACCTGAAGTTATAACTAATGGAAGTGAGGTATACCTGTATGCGGATGACACTAAGCTGTATAGAATAGTGAGGAGTAAGGAAGATGTGGGTTTGCTTCAAGGAGATGTGGAGGGCATGAAGGGATGGTCTGAGCATTGGTTAATGCCTTTTCATCCAAAAAAATGCAAGTACATGCGGATTGGGACAAGCAAGATAGACAAGGTAGGATACAGTATGTATGAAGCGATGGAGGAAGTGAATGCAGAAAAGGATATAGGAGTAGTGATAGACAATAAGTTAAATTTCTCAGAACATTTAGCGGAAAAGATAAACAAAGCCAATAGAATTGTAGGGCTGATAAGGAGGACATTTGTGTCACTTGACGAAGAAATCTTCAGGGATCTCTATACAGGGCTGGTTAGGCCGCACCTGGAATATGCGAACCAGGTGTGGGCTCCATATATGGTAAAGGATATAGAAGCAGTGGAGAAAGTGCAGAGGAGACCTAGCAAGCTGGTACCAACGTTGAAGAACGCGGGCTATGAGCAGAGGTTGAGGACACTGGGGCTTCCGACACTGGCATATAGGAGAAAGAGAGGGGATATGATAGAGACTTTTAAGATAGTGTCAGGAAAGTACGATGAGGATGTGTGTGAAGGTATCTTCTTGATGCAGGAGGGAACAAGAACGAGAGGACACTCTAAGAAAATTTACAAAGAAAGAAATAGGCTTGAGAATGCTAGAAACTCCACCTTGGATGATTCCGGTGCTATTCCTCCCTCTCCGCCCTCCTCTCTCTTACTTATGCCTAATATCCTAATCTCTTCTAAAGATGTACTTTCTACCCTCTCTGGGCTTAACACTAATAAGGCGTACGGTCCGGACGGTGTTCCTCCTGTTGTTCTCAAAAACTGTTGTTCCGTGCTGACTCCCTGCCTAGGCAAACTCTTTCGTCTCTGTCTATCCTCTAACGTCTTCCCTTCATGCTGGAAGTTTGCTCACATTCAACCTGTCCCAAAGAAGGGTGACCACTCTCAACCCTCCAACTATCGTCCAATTGCTCTCATCTCTTGTCTTTCTAAAGTTTTTGAAACTATTCTTGCTTCCAAATTTCTAAGCATTTCTCTTCTCATAATCTGCTCTCAGATCGCCAGTATGGCTTCCTTAAGGTTCGCTCTACTGGTGATCTTCTTTCATATCTTACTAACTCTTGGTCATCCTCCTTTCGGGACTACGGTGAGAATTTTTCTATTGCACTAGACATATCGAAAGCCTTCGATAGAGTCTGGCATAAATCTTTAATTTCTAAACTACCCTCCTTCGGTTTCTATCCCTCCACCTGTGCCTTTGTCTCTAATTTCCTTTCCGGCCGTTCCATAGCCGCGGTTGTGGACGGCCATTGTTCACTTCCTCACCCTATAAACTCTGGTGTTCCTCAGGGCTCTGTCCTATCTCCTATTCTCTTTCTAATTTTTATAAATGATCTCCTTAACTGTACCTTAATTCCCATCCATTCATACGCAGATGACTCAACCTTACACTACTCCATTAGTTTTTCAGAACGCCCCAGCCAGCAATTCCTCAACGACAAACGTAATGAAGCCATAGAACTCTTAAATTCTGATCTAAATACTATTTCCAATTGGGGCAGAGAAAACCTTGTTAACTTTAATGCTTCCAAAACCCAATTTCTCCATCTATCTACCCGTCAGGATCTCCCAGCGGACTATCCCTTATTCTTCAACAATGCAAAAATCAACCCTTCATCTTCTCTCAATATTCTTGGTGTCTCTTTTTCTTCTGCTCTCATTTGGAAGGACCATATTACCAGTCTTGCTAAGGCAGCCTCCCAGAAGCTGGGTGTGCTCAACCGCCTTAGGGGGTTCTTTTCCCCAGCACAGCTTCTTGCTCTGTACAGGGGCATAGTGCGCCCTTGTATTGAGTATTGTTCACATGTGTGGGGAGGTTCCTCTCACACCGCTCTCCTAGACAAAGTTGAAAGGAAGGTCTTTCGTATCATTAACTCCCGTCCACTCACCAACTCTCTGCAATCTCTCTCTCTCCGCCGCAATGTTGCATCTCTCTCGCTATTCTATCGCTACTATAATAATCAGTGTTCCTCAGAGCTATCCCAGTGCATACCACCTCCTTTACGTAGGGCACGTGGTACCCGTCTTGCAACTCAATCCCACCCCTACTCTGTGCAACTCTCCAACCCAAGAGTGAAACGTTACTCTCAAACTTTCTTCTACTCAACAGCTGAGCTCTGGAACTCTCTCCCAGAATCAGTCTTTCCCTCTTCCTATGACTTAAATTGCTTCAAACTCCGTGTGTCCAGGCATTTTGGCTCGAACGTCCCTTGATTTTGGCCCTGTCACTCTTTCAACTATGGGGGAGGCACTCGCTATAGGCAGTAATGCCTTTTGCCTCCCTCAATCACATAGAAAAAAAAAAAAAAAAAAATCATTTTGTGATAGAGTGGTAAATGAGTGGAACGCTCTGCCCCAGTATGTAGTCGATTCCGAATCAATAAGGGAGTTTGAAAGTAATCTTGATAAAGCATGGGAAGACAAGATTTGAAGTTTGATTATAAAACAAAAATACAGAATAGTAAAAATGTTGCGTCTGCTACCGCCGCCGCCAACACCGTGAACGACCGCAGCAGTGCAAGTACTGGTACTGAGCTGGATACATAGGTCTAGTTTGCCTTTTTCCAGAGGATCTACTGTAAGAAAATTACATATTGTCATCATCATATATATTGCCAGCAGGGGGCAAATTACCGAAAAAATCTCCGTCAAAATAGACGCGAACTTAACCACGGCGATCGACAAATGTAAACATGATGACCGTACGCTCGGAATCTACAGCCTTCACGAAAACTGCATTAGCTCACAAGCATTTGTCAGTAGCTGTACTGTAATGGAAAATGTTGTTGTTGTTGTTCCCCAAGCTGCCTGGCCGAACAGCCCCAAGGCCCCGAGCAAGGCCAAGGCCACAACCGAGCGCCCCAACAGAACCCTCCCCGCTGACCACAATAAAGCCCGGGTGACCGAAGCCACTCCATGGCGGGGAGCTGTGGAGGATGCGGAAACGCCCGGGAAACCAAAGCCACACCCAGGGCCCTGTGCCCCTCAGCAATTATGAAGAGAAAGTCGAGGGGCAAATGTTGTTAAACCATTGTATTTTTTTTTTTTTTTTTTTTTTTTTTTTTTTTCTATATTTTCCAACTACTCCCTCTCGGGCATAGGCTGAGAGCCTGTACATTCCACCGCTCAACACGGTGAAGCCCGTGAGGTCTTGTTCCAGTCTGGGGAGTGAGACATGCGAAGCATCCATCATGGCTCGAAGCAGCTCCATCTCTGAAGCGGCTGGTTGCTTCGCTCAAGTGCTTCACCGTCTCACCCTCCAGACTCAGACCCTCACTCTCAGAACGCCACCTATTGAGCAGTGAACTCACTAGGCATTGTCCCCCTGTAACATATTTTGAATATGGGAATATTCATACAGTGTTATTTAATCAGGGAACAATGAGGGTATTTTTTTGGCATTTCGGTGGGCTTTGTGGTAATGCACTGATACTAGGTACAGCACAAATTCAATCCCAATAATATCTTCCCATTGACATATCGGGATTTGAACCCGGGTCCATTGGATTACCAATCCAGTGGCATGACCACTCCACCACACCTCCCCTAAATGTATATATGTACTGGGTAATTCATTATTCATGTTATATTTATTTCAATGCATTCTTTTCCTCAGGTCGCTAACTGGTGTTGTGATACTCCCAGAAAATGTCTCGGCCCGGCCATCTGTCCGCCTTTGGTCAGTAACAGTGACTTTTGTATAGCCTTTAATCTATTTTGTAGCATATTATAAGTAAGAAACAAAAAGAGAGTAAACAATACAGATATAGATAGAAGGTATTAGAACATAGTCTTCCAATGTAGGCTATAGTAGGACCCCGTTTAACCGAATGGCATGTGGGGGGGGGGGGGGAGTGAGTGAGTGAGTGAGTGAGTGAGTGTGTGTGTGTGTGTGTGTGTGTGTGTGTGTAGTGTGTAGTGTGACATATAGTAAACCCCCGCCCTTTCGGACTAATTGGGGGAGACCCCTGTCCGAAAGTGTCAAAAGTCTGAAAGGGCCGAGTCCGAACTTCACACTTCAGCCATTCGGACTTGTCCGAATGGACAAGCCTTTCGGACAAATCCGAAAGGCTGAACCATTAGTCCGAATTGAAATGCACGTCCGAAAGTCTTAGAATTCCGAAAGGGCGGAGTCCGAAAGGGCGGGGGTTTACTGTACAGTAATGTGATGATACGCTTGGTGAATGGCCCCGAGCGAACAAGGAGGAAGCTTTTGTGTTCAATATTCGGAAGGCTGCAAGGCTCAGAATGAATGAATATAGACTTGTATGGGGAGAATTCGTCTCAATCTTTTCATTGGAACTCGTTAGAATTCAATCTGGGCTATGGATGGCGCTAGGGCGATTTAGATAGAGTGGGAAAAAAGGGAAAATGCCTGCCTGAGCGTAGTTTTAGCTACTGTATGTAGCTCCCTGCAAGGAAAGGGTTGTTGCTTTTGTTGTTGTCGTTCTCTAGGCGGCCTGGCCGAACAGCAATGAAAGTGTTAGATATATACAGTATAGTTAAAATGATTCTTTGCAGTTCTTGTTATGTTTTATGAAGTAATAAAATAGTGTAAGCAATGCAATGTTATGTTAAGGCGAGGCAGACCGTTTTTCTGGACCTCCTCCCTCATGTATAGTCCCATTTGTTTTAGATTATAAGACGTTTGGCAATTTTAACACCTTTTGCCCCATTTTGTTGTCAATTTTAAGACCTTTCGTACCATTTAGGTGTCGATTATTTCCTGGCGAGCGATAGCGAGCCTGAATTTTTTTTTAAGAGGAATCGGCCTTTGGCCGGGACATTTTTCTACCGAAAAATGTACACATTTATCTTGAAGGGGGGTCTAGGGGGTGTTTTTCTAAGCTTGATGGAGGTCTAGCGAGAAAGTTAAAAAAATATATGAAGTAATAGAAAAAGAAAACAAAAAACACGGTCTGTCTCCCCTTAATATATCTGTATTACCTCATATTCATTCCAGTCTTAAAACCATAATATAGGCCCGGTTTGACACCCTGTTTATCTGTCTCCCAATCTATCTAGGCGGCCCCGGGAGCATCAACACGGTATCCTCGGACTTCTGGGTGGCCAACCATCTCCCGGGGATGCAGATCAATGGCCGCATGTCAGCCGTACGCCGCTTCTTCTGTCTCTTCCTCACCTTCGACTTCCTCTTCACCGCACTCTTCTGGGCCATCTGTGTCCTGGTATGTCAAGTACAGTACTGTACTTTGCTCACACAGTAATTTTTTTTTTTTTTTTTTTTTTTTTTTTTTTTTTTTAAATAAACTTAACCCTTTCACGCATATGACGCAATTTTGAGCCTATTGGGATACTTTAAAGCCTTTGTTACCATCAGGGGTATTTATAAACCTTTAGTTTAGTTACTTCAACCTCTGCAGTTGTCTTTGAGTTAGCTGCAGGCAGAAAACTAATTTTGGAGAGGTAATTATAAGAGTGAGAGAACTCTATTTCTTATTGCTAATCTGGCAACCTCTGCGTCATAAATGCGTGAAAGGGTTAAGGGGAGATAGTTTACTTTTTAGTCAATTTTTCTTATACTGTACTGTATTCATTATTTTTCTAGTTTCCTCCCTAGACCTCTATCAAACTTAAGAAAAACATCCTTTAGATCCCCCATGTAGATTAATTTGTACATTTTTCGGTAGCAAAATTTCCCGGCCAAAGGCCGGTTCTTCCAAAATTACAGGCTCACTATCGTTCGCCAGGAAAAAAAAATTGACTCCTATATAGCATGAAAAGTCTTAATATTGACAAAGAAATGTGGCGAAAGGTCTTAAAATCCATAAACTAATGAGCCGAACGTCTAAAATCTGAAAATTAATGAGGCTAAACATGAGGAAGAAGGGGGACCAGAAAAATGGCCCATCTCCCCTTAAGGAGCATCCACTGTCCAGTACGCTGCTGCCAGTACATCATCCCACATGGTTTCATGTCAAAACAGCCGCACTCCTAAATGGCCACAACCAGTACTAAAATAACTCCTATTTATGTGTGCGATTACAGTAGTTTGCTTGGGAAACAGATTAACTTGCTCATGTAGTAATGTGGTGGAGTGTGTTCTTTTATTTAATACATTTTATTTTAGTAAGCGTTATTTCCACATAGCGATTTTGATGAGTTAATTTGACTTTACAGTATATTGTCTTTGTCCCAGTTTTGGTTTGTTTAGTTTGCAAGTTTTACATTTTAATTCTATCTATCTATCTATCTATCTATCTATCTATCTATCTATCTATCTCTATATATATATATATATATATATATATATATATATATATATATATATATATATATATATATATATATATATATATATATATATATATATATACCCAAAATAGCATAACCAAACCTAACGTAATCTACCTAATCTTAAGGGGGGATGGGCCGGTTTTCTGGACCACTTTCTCCCTCATGTTTAGCCCCATTAGTTTTCAGATGTTAAGATGTTTGCCCCATTAGTTAGTCGATTTTAAGACCTTTTGCCCCATTTCGTCGTCAATATTTAGACCTTTCGTGCTATTTAGGTGTCGATTTTTCCCTGGCGAAAGATAGTGAGCCTGTAATGTTGGAAGAACCGTAATTTTTCTACCGCAAAATGTACAAATTAATCTAGAAGGGGGATCTAATGGATGTTTTTGTTTTAAATTTGATGGAGGTCTAGGGAGGAACTAGAAAAATAATGAATACAGTACATGCAAAAATTGCCCAAAAAGTGAACCATTAAGCTGATTTTAACCCTTGGCCTTTTTGAAGTGTGTGCCATTTTGGTAATGGCTGTTTGAGAATGTGGCCGTGTTGACCTAATTACGTCCTAACAATTAAAATGTTGATACTATATAATGAAAAATATGAGGTCATACTCATTTAGGGAGTGAGAGAGCCAAGGGAATAAATCTTGCACATTTGGTAATTTTTCTTTGCCAGTTAACTTGTCTAAATTTAATAGAATATGTTACAATAATGTTCATACCTGCTGAGGATGAAAAGTCACTATTGAAGACCTCTGTAATGATCTCAAGTAACAGGACATTGGCCAACAGGTGAACAGAGATTACATATGCTAAAGTGTATTCAAGCTAACTATAGGTATCGCCAACGGACTTGACAATAATCTGGACCCCTCAACTTCTTATAACTCAAAATTAATGAAAGCAATTGGGCTGACATTTCTATCATTTGGAAAGAGTCCACCAGGAAATAGGTGTGGAAATTTACAGCCAGTTTGCTCAAGGTCCTTTTGAGTTACGAAGAGGTCAGAGGTAGAGATAATTGTCAAGTTCGTTGGTGCTACCTATAGGTAACTAACTAGGTAGAAATTGGTAACTCTGCCTTTATATACTTCCTATACTGCCTCTCTAAAAAATGTCCGTGTGACGCCGCCTTTATTTAACCCTCTCCGACATATGACGCGATTTTGAGCCTATTAGGGATACTTTAAAGACTTTGTTACCATCAGGGGTATATAGAAACCTTTAGTTTAGTTACTTCAACCTCTGCAGTTGTCTTTGAGTTAGCTGTGGGCAGAAAACTAATTTTGGAGAGGTATTTATAAGAGTGAGAGATCTCTATTTCTTATTGTTAATCTGGCAACCTCTGCGTCATATGAGTCTGAAGGGGTTAATATTAACTATACATATGTCATTACAGGACCCTTATGCCTGTATGTGTTCTTCTCCTATCACCTTTTTTTCCTCTCTTGCTGATCCTCCCTACCCCTTTTGGAAGTAAGGGCTGGCTATTATAATATAAAACTTACAAAATAAACAAACCAAAACTTTGACGAACACAGTCAAAAGACAAAACAACTTATATGACTGACTGACTATACAAATGTGTAGAAAGGCAGCGTTAAAAATTTCTGCCAGGATAGCTTGAATACACTTTAGCATGGTCAATGAATATAGACCTATGAAGGAGGTGATCACGCTTACATTCTACAATATAACTCAAAACTTTTCAACATTTCAGATTGCCAGTGGGGGAGCCTATAGTGAGTTAGTGAAGCAAATCATGGAGTACAGTATTCAAGATTCCATTTTTGACATAGTGGTAAGTTACAAGAGTTTATGAAATACTTTGCAACTGAAATTTGATTTTCTATTTGTGCTGAAATGTCTCTTAAATTATTTATATAGCCTGTTGATGTTTATGAGATAAATTAAATGTATTGTACTGTATATAATTATAGTCTCTTCACTATAACAAGGCGAGACATTCGAACCCCCATAACTCAAGAAGAACATGAGTAATCTAGCGAACATTGCTATCTTTTGGGAATGTCAATCAGGAAATAGGTGTGGAAATTTACAGCCTGTTTACTACAGCCCTATTTGACCTACAAGAGGCTAGGGGTGACAACTTTGTGCCTCTTCATAGTGATTAGACTATAGTTACTGATGCATGGAAAGGTTAAATGGCCTTTACTCTATGATCGTGACTATAACCTCTCTCTCTCTTTCCGTTTAGATGGTTGCAGCGTCAAGATTTATTGTTTTGTTGCTGTTCTACGCTCTGCTGCACATCAATCATTGGTGGATGGTTGCGGTAAGTTACCTTTTTTTTTTAAGGGTACAATAGGGGAAACTGGTTGTAAGAACACTGAAAGCAGTGACAAGGAAGGGTGGTGAGCAGGGAAGTAAAAAAGTAATTGCAGGACAGTGTGTTAATCTCGACATTGTACAGGAGTGAAGCATGGATGTTGTTGGAAAGACATAAATCAAGAATGAGAGAGGTTACTTGAGAAGTGCTTGTGGAGTCACATGGATAGACACACAAACGAGGAAGTATGTGAGCGTTATGGTGTGGATGTGGATATGCTGGAGAGTGTGAAGAGGAAAATGTTGAGGTGATTCGGTCATGTGAAGTGTATGGTGTTATGCTCTTCTTGTCATGCAGGCTCTTCCCACAGTCATATACTGCCTGTGACTGTACTGCCTGTTGTCCGTGACTGTACCCCCCTTCCGCCTCGCCTGCCTCGCTCGCTCACCCACCCGGGTTCACTCTCTCTACTCCTATCAAAGGAAGCCGTCTTGACTCCAGACTGAACCCCTCAATGAACCGTATGACCTACAATGGCATACGGGACTTCAATAGTTCGGCTCCTCACCACTGCGTACCTACTTGTGCTTCTTGGTACATCACAAATAAAGAGAGGTGACATAGGGTTTGAGCTGGAGAGCTTAGGCAGTTCATATCTGGTGGTGTTCTCGACGGGTGGTGCTTATTGGATTCTACAAGCCTGGATTGTCCGCCTCACCTTTGTCGACGTACTGCCTGTGGGGGCCTAGCAGTGTGGAGATGATAGGGGTGGTTGTGAGTTGCTCCAGGACTTAAACCCACTAACTAAGTATTAAAATTTAATTTTATATTTTATTTGTTTTAGTTTTCTTTAATATTTCTTTATAATTAAATATTTACTTTATTTATAAACATTAAATTAACTTAGATTATTTATTAACGAAATTCACTTTTGATTTAATTGTTTAACATATTCATTTTATAACTTGAATAACACCTTGTAAGTAAAACTTTATTTTATTAAAATTCTTTTATAAATATATGGGTTATAATTCTTCCCCTGTTTTTTTATATGTATTAGTGTGAGTGTTTCTTTGTTGTTTTACTCTGGTGACTATTTATTCTTTTGCTCAAGCCATACTAATATTTTGTTTTACCTATATACCTGGGATTGTTATAATAGTGCCTGCTAGGGGGTGTCTGGTGGGGAGAGGATATACTCTAATAATAACTTAGATTATAGAGACATATATTATCATAGTGCCATAAGAACTTGGGTTTCTGGTACTTATACTAGTTAGCGTCTATATCCTCTCACGTCTGTCTTTGTGTTGTCCCTCTGGGGTGTCTACACCTCTGGATAATCAGGTCGAATTACTTGTAAACTATTACCTAGCTTCTAGTCCCAGAGGGGCGTAACATAAGTGAGAGAATGACTTAAGAGTGTATGAGAGTGAGGTGGAAGGGCGAAGAGGGAGAGGTAGACCGAGAGTGAGGTGGAGGGATGGAGATGAGAGGTATATGAGTGAAGTATAGGTGAAGGCTAGGTACAGTATGTTGAATAGACTAAACAATGGGTAAATGCACTAGTCCTTTTGATTGAAAAGGCAGGCCTTGGGCATTGAATGCAAAATACATTTTGTTTTTAATGTATAAAGTGATGCACCAATACTGGTACCTGGCAGTGGTATGGCCATGTGCAGGGAATAGATGAAGAATGATTGGAAGAATAGTCCTTGGAGGTTCTGTACTGTACTGGAATGTATGCCATCAGGGTGTCAAAGCGGAGCAATTTTGTTTGAAGACATGAATGAATATAAGAAGGAATACAAGAAAATTAATATGAATTAGCATTGTTTTGGCCATGTTATCGCTTCCAAAGACATAATTTGAACTATTAACCTTAATTTCATCTTTTACATATACAGTAAACCCTCGCTATCTCCGACTAATTGGGGGCAGACCCAGTCCGAAATGTCCAATTTTCCGAGATGTCCGAAGTCCGACTTATGTCCGACTTAGGAGAGCAAAATGTCCGAATTGGAAGAGGGAGTCCGAGCCACCAGAGAAAACAGAGACTTCCCTATGAATAACAACGTAGGTTCAAGATAAATTACAGTACCTGTACAGTATCCAGCAGACATATATTATAAATATCACTTTCCTTCTCCACCTCACTGTAGCCTTAGATCTCGGAATTTGCCCTTAGATCTCGGAATTTTCCGAGATATATGACACCTGTCCGACAGACCATGTGGGCCCTCAGAGTTTTCCCCTTACATCTTGGAATTTTCCGAGATATACGGCGAACTTTCCGAGTGGCCGATGCCAGTCCGAGAAGTGCGGGTTTCCGACTTCTAGAGGTCCGAGATAGCGAGGATTTACTGTACAATAATATAGAATAACAATAATGGATTAGCCTTTCGTTTGACATTGTATGCCATCATTACAGCATGAGACAAACTCTTAAACTGTATATACCGGTACAGTATGTATATAGCTAGCTAGAGAGTGTGTTGAATGATGCTAACACTTTTCATATTACAATGTTATAGATATTATTGGTATTTACTTTTGTGTTTCAGATCACCACAGCGCTGAGTTGTGCTTTCCTCATCGTCAAGAGTCTGCTGTATCAAGTAAGAAACTCCATTTACCCCCCAGGGGTTAAGGGGGCCTTCATCTAATGGTGGAGGAAAAAAAGAATATGCCTCGCACATCCTACTGCATGTCGTACAAGGCGACTAATAGGGGGGGATGGCGATAGACTTGTGAACCAACAGCCATTACTATGCAATAAAGTCTTTATCTTAGCACTGTCTTGGTATGGCACTACCGAGGCTGGTGGGGTGCGGATAGGTGCCACAGGAGACTGAGTCTTACCTGGGCGTTGTTTGGCACCACACCTGTGTCGGCAACAGTGTTTGCATGTTGGAGCAGTGTTCGGGCAGGACTTTATTGTTCTACAGTATAATCCAATTGCTTAACCCGGGAGCTGCGGGGAGACTCTTAAGAGTTCCCCCGGCGCACTGCGGGGAGACTCTTAAGAGTCAGAGAAAAAAAAAATCAACTTTTGACATCGAAAAAAAAAAAAAAATTATTTTATTTTTTTTTATTTTTTTTATTTTTTTTGGCCCCTGGGCCATGCAAAATCTCAGTCCTCTACCTCCCCTCCTTCCCCACTTTCCTCCTCTCCTTCAGTTATCACCTATTTTCCCTGTTATTCCCTTATTAAAATGTAAAACTTGCAAACTAAACAAACCAAAATTGGGACAAGGACAATATAAAGTCAAATTAAATTATCAAAATCGCTATGTGGAAACAACGCTTACTAAAATGAAAATTATTAAATAAAAGAACACAATCCACCACATAGGGTGTACATCACTGAGGTATATTTTCGTGCTAACATTAGAAATCCGATTGGAGGGTGTGGTCATCACTGATAGCAAGCGAGTGCAAGAGAGAGAGAGAGAGTATCGATCGACTGTGTCTCAGTGGCCTTGGGGGAAATTGGCGGGAAAGCAGATTGCCTCACCCATACATTATACAACTCGCGGGCTATATCTCCGATTTTGACCATCCAAACGCTGTTTTCACTCGTTTTATTGTTGTTTCAGGTTAATACCTTTATAATCAACCCATAATAGGCGCATATGGATAAGTATTAATGCTATTAATGGCACAATGAATATTTTAGTGACGGAAACACCTCAAATACGTCAGCACAGGGGGACGTTTCCAATTACCCCCATGCGCACTTCAGAGGTTAATATACAATAGAGTCTTGTTATGGTGCTGTCTTTTTGTAACACTGTTAAGGCTGGTGTGATTGCAGATACTGCAGGTGCAAGTGCTGCAGGGGTACTATGTTGAGTCTTGCTGAGGCACGGTTAGCACTATTCCAACATCAGCCACAGTGATGACTTGGTGGGGCAGTGCTGTGGCGGGACTTTATTGTACTACAATGGAAAACTGACGTTAAACCATTGTATTGTATGTTATTGTTACTATTATATTAAAGTGCCCTGTATTAATGTGAGGCTGAATGTTTCCCTGCCGCTTGTAGTTTGTTTTATATATTTTTTTTACTAAATAATTTTATCTTAATCTAAATAATTTGGTTGGGCCTGGGAAAACTATAGGTAGTGCCAACGAACTTGAACTTGATCTTGATCCCTGACCTCTCTGTAACTCAAAAGGGTCTAGAGCAAACTGGCTGTAAATATCCACATCTATTTCCTGGAGGACTTCCCAAATGATAGAAATGGCAGCCCGATTGCTTTCATTAATTTTGAGTTATAGGAAGTTAAAGGGTCAAGATTATTATCAAGTTTGCTGGCGCTACCTATAGTATACCGGTATTCAGTGTATCTTTTCTTGTTTGGGGGTTTCTGGTCTTGGGTAAGATTTATATTTTATTGTCCTTCAAAGTTCACATTATTGGTATATTAGTTAGCTTGAAGGGCTCAAAAGAATTATTGTTTGTAACTGTACATTAACTAATTTCTATATTTGCTTTTCCACCAGTGGAGCAACAAACAGAAGAGCTACCCGTTTGAGGTAACGTTACTGCTGCTGTCGTTCATCATAGCGTGGATCGAGGCTTGGTTCGTGGACTTCCGGGTGCTGCCACAGGAGACACGGGCCAAGAGAATCCTTGAGGGTATGTCACTATCATGATCACTGTCATAGTTGTCATTATCATCATCATTCACTCACTTCTATATATATAGTGGTGCCTTGTTAACTAATGCAGCTTTACCAAATATGAGTGAGAAGCACAAATGGTTTCCAGTACAGTACTGTATTGTAGGCTGGTTACTTTTCATCAACATTGGATATTGACCATATACAATAGGTGTAAGTCAGGTCAAATAGGTAAACATTCTTCCCACATAGGGCACTGTTAAACACCTATGTAGTGTCACAGTGATGTGGGAGCCGGGGGGCTAACACATACCGGTAACTACTGTGTTACTATTGGGAATACTTCTTTCTGACTCAACCTCCAGTTGTGTCACCTTTGAATGAACAAGGGTTACATGTTCACAGCATTCTTGCATGTCATGTCCATAAGCCATTTAAATTGTAGCACATGCATAGCTTCATGAATTTATAGAATTAAGTTATGATTTTCATCATCATTAGCTTTATTTCACTAGCTTGACGTAGCCAGTGCCAGAAAGTGCCAAGGGAGGGGGGTTCTGTGGGCAATGCATTCAAAACATGAAGACACCAAGGAAAGTTGTCAAAATAGTACAGTGCTCGCCATGCCCATTTTCGTGAAATTTTGACTCTAAACAATGTATTTTAGTCCCAAAGCTTGATGCCCGAACCTATAAACTTTTTCTGAGACTCGTCATAATCACATATCTTCATTCAGCTTGAGAATAGTGAAAACCGCCTCTTTCTAAGTTGCTTTGTTGGATATTTATGACCGCGATACAATCACAGGAGAGAGGGGTGAGATGGTTATAGGTAGCGCCAACGAACTTGACAATAATCTTGATCCCTGACCTCTCTGTAACTCAAAAGTGCCTAGAGTAAACTGGCTGTAAATATCCACACCTATTTCCTGGTGGACTCTTCCCAAATGATAGATACATCAGCCCGATTGATTTCATTCATTTCTAGTTATAAGAAGTTAAGGGGTCAAGATTATTGTAAAGTTTGCTGGAGTGGATGGGGATGGAGCTTAGTTCATCTATAGGTTGATAGGGCTGTGATTGCACCATCAAAATTTGTATTGCATGGCACGGAATATGCGGACATCAATCATATGGCGTCACCCAAGGTTAAGGGGAGGCAGACCGTTTTTCTGGACCCCCTTCTCCCTAATGTTTAGCTCCACTAGTTTTGAGATTATAAGACGTTCGGCCCATTAGTTTGGCGATTTTAACACCTTTCGCTCCATTTCGTTGTCAATTTTAAGACCTTTCGTGCCATTCAGGTGTCGATTATTTCCTGGCGAGCTATAGCGAGCCTGCAATTTTTAGAGGAACCGACCTTTGGCCGGGACATTTTTCTACCGAAAAATTTACTAATTTATCTTGAAGGGTGGTCTAGGGGGTGTTTTTCTAAGCTTGATGGAGGTCTAGGGAGGAAACTAAAAAAATATATGAATAAATGAATTAATAGACCAAACAAATGGCCAGTCTCCCCTTAAAGGGTTAAAGGATTAATGGTTGTAATGTTTTTTGTCCAGCTGCTAGTAACTGCGAGCACACTGAGAGTGACCCGCTGCTGCCGCGGTTGGAGAGAGTACGGGATTACCTCAGCCACTACACTGAGACTGTCGGGGACTTCTACTCTCCCATGGAATCTCCGCTCGGTAATATTACTTAGATGCTGCTATTTATTATGTGTTTCTGTTCATAATTTTTATTTTCTCTTGAATTTCTAAACTTATTATCTATACTGCATTTTTTATCTGTACATAGAAGAATAGAGGAATAAATATACTGTACATTCAATGAAAATAATTCTATGCACCTAATGTAGCAATTATTGTAACCATTGGATTTGAACTGTTGTGGATTGAAAGTTGGTAGTAACTTACTCTGGAGAACTGAATTTCAGAGAACGGTGATGTGGGGTTTAAATTAATTATGAAAAACATAAGTTCTGCATTGTGGAGCAGGGGCATAATTGATGCAAGTTAAACTGAACGTACATAATGAAAGTACAGTACAGTACAATAGGGTCTCACATAAAACGAGTATATGGTCGATAAACGAGGGCGTTTTATGCGATTTCGTTTTATGTGAACACAGCATTTTGGTGGCCCAATATCGTCAATGTTCACTGGAAGCGTAAATTTCCGTCAGGAGCGTACGATATTTCGTACGTTTTGTACGATATTTCGGCGCTCTATATGAAAACTCCTCGGATTTGCCCCACTTTGGCGGCGGACTCGTTTTATGTGATCACATTCGTTCTGATCGAAAATTAAATATTAATATTTTAGGTCGGTCGTTTTAATCGAGACTCGTTTTATGCGGGACCCTACTGTATATATAAAACAAGAAAAGAATAAAAATATCTTCATAATTCTCCTACTCGACGAGGCAGAGAAACGGGCGAGGGAACGCGAAAGTGGTCCCGGACCCTGAGAATAGGAACTTTAAATGTTTCTGTTCGGGCTCTGTCTCGTTTCGGCCACCCACAGCAATGGGGTACCGTATGTGCCTAAGTATATTATACAAACATACAGTACATACCCTGACTTCTCTTTTTCACAAACTTTCAACTTCAACATTTTAAATTCAGATGTAAAAAAAAATAGCATAAAGGAAGATATTTTCATTAATTTCTTGTTTTATATATAGCATTAGGTGCATGAATTACTTTTCCTTTGAACCCTCTTTACTGAAAAAGTAAATCAAAATAATAGTCTGTAATCAGTGCATATTCATCCAGGTTAGCTCCATACAGTACATCTTAGTGCCTTATAGAAAGACAATTGCAATATACATTACATGTATTCATAATATGGACTTAATGCTGACTCAGTTGATATTTTGAAGAGCCACTGATTGAAGTTAGTATTATATTTATTTTTTTCCCCTAGGGTCTGATGATGAAGATGTGTACAGTGTTCAGAGCACCCAGAAGAGACTCACCCCAGAGGTAAGTACATTACTCACACTTTCAATTATTGTGTTCTTTTATTTCATGAATTTTATTTTAGTATAGTAAGCGTTATTTCCACATAGCGATTTTGATAAGTTATTTTACCTTTATCTTGTATCATCCCAGTTTTGGTTTGTTTAGTTTGCAAATTTTACATTTGAATTTACTTGATTTGATAATTCAGTATTCAGTTCCAGTACTTGTCACAATTATACTGAAGTATTCAGGTACAGAACATAGCTTTCTGTTTCTTCTATTTATTTACAATCTTGTACAAGCATTCATTCTGATTAAGTTTATTTGATGTGGTTTTGTGTTATTGTTTTTTTTATTTCATAGTACTGTACACTGTATTGTGTTGCTAAATCTTCAATGAGTTATTTCCACATACGGTAGTGATTTTGATAAGTTCTTTTGTCATTTTATTGTGTGATTCCTGTTTTCGTTTGTTTGTTTTCAAGTTTTACATTACAATTTGATGATGATACCAATTATTCAAAATAAACTTTCTAAATCAATAGGAATAATACCTTAAAAGAATCACTAAGTCTTATACAGTAGTACATTCTATTGTGTCCTTATTTTCAATATTGTAATATAACCTTGTGTGTACATTTCTATCTTAACCAATAGTATTGATTAAAAAAAAAAATTTGACTTGTAATGTGTGTATGTTGTTGTGTTACGTGTACCAGGAGAGGGAGCTGCAGGCTTCGGGTGGTGAGGCACTACATAGAGCGTGTGAGGTGCTGTCATCCGGGGGGTGGAAGGTAGAGAAGGAGAGCTCTCACGGGGACACCATTTACTCCAAGCTCGGGGCCAGGGGAGCCAAGATATACAAACTTTCGGTAAGTCTTCCTCATAGGGACATCATTTACTCCAAGCTCTGGGTCATGGGAGCCAAGGGGCCAGGGGCGTGAAGTTATATAAATTTACAGTAGGCCTTCTTCATAGGGACACAATTTTTTCCAAGCTCAGGGCCAGGGGAGCCAAATTATGCAAACTCACGGTAGGTGCACCCTTGGCACAAGACTCCACTCAGTGTCCCTGGAGAAAGAGTGAGGCTCTACTGCTGTGCTCTGGTAAAAATAATAATAATAATAATAATCTGGTCTCTCTTTTTTTTTTTTTTTTTTTTTTTTTTTTTATCAGAAGTGCCGGTTCTTTCAATATACTGGACTTCACTAGCGCTCGAGCCCTAAATCACTAAAAATATAATTGCTAATTATTAAAATAACAAGAACAAGGGTCACACCCTAGTCGTCAGCTATAACTTACAAAAAATATCATTGCTAATTATAAAAGAACAAGAACAAGGGTCACACCCTATAGTCGTTGGATATAACATAACTTTGAAGATCATAGCTTTTTTACCATTGTTAATTATAAAAGAACAAGAACAAGGGTCACACCCTATAGTCTTCGGCTATAATATAACTTTGAAGATCATATCTTTTTGAAAAAAGAAAAGTTTGAACTCTCTCTTGAAAGAATCGACAGTGGCTAATTGCCTCATGCCAAGCGGTAAATTATTATATAATCTAGGGGCCACATAAAAGAACATGCGGTCAGATAATTTTTTTTTTTTGGGGGTTTTTGTGTTTTTTTTTTTTGGGGGGGGGCTATCTCTTTGTCAAAGGAATAACCCCCTAAAGAAATCCACTAGGATATGGTGGCTACACTAGGGGACAATGCTCCTTCCTACAGCATGGTTAAAAATTGGGCAGCTGAATTCAGACGGAGTAGGGAAAGCTTGGAAGATGACCCCCGTAAAGGAAGGCCTCCCACAGTCACCACGCAAGAAAACACCCCCAGGGGGTAAGGGGGCCTTCATCTAATGGTGGAGGAAAAAAAGAATATGCCTCACGCATCCTACTGCGTGTCGTACAAGGCGACTATTAGGGGGGATGGCGATAGACTTGTGGACTAACAGCCATTACTATGCAATAAAGTCTTTATCTTAGCACTGTCTTGGTATGGCACTGCCGAGGCTGGTGGGGTGCGGATATGTGCCACAGGGGACTGAGTCTTACCTGGGCGCTGTTTGGCACCACACCTGTGTCGGCAACAGTGTTTGCATGTTGGAGCAGTGTTGGGGCAGGATTATATTGTTCTATAGTCCAAATTGCCTAATATACAGTAGAGTCTTGTTATGGTGCTGTTTTTTTGTAACTGTTAAGGCTGATGTGGTTGCAGAATGCAGATACTGCAGGGGGGGACTGTTGAGTCTTGCTGAGGCACGGTTAGCACTATACCAACATCAGCCACAGTGATGACTTGGTGGGGCAGTGCTGTGGCAGGACTTTATTGTACTACAGTGTACTCCAACTACTGAAAGGGGTTCTGATGTGGCGGCATCTACGCCGTAGGACCACCTCTCGGAGCTGCCAACCGCGGATGGCTGCCGACCCTCCACGGCCGGAGACAAGATCAACGACCAGTGGAGGACAACCGGATGCCGGCCGCGGGGAGCAGTTTCGGGAGCCAAACCGTCACAACCAGTGGTGGGCGTGAGCGCGCCGATTTGGCGCTCTGCGATCCGGTGCACACTACCAATATAGAGGAGCGCGGAGCGAGGAGCGGCAAAAATCTGAACTCGGAGTGCAGGCGGGGAGCGCAGCTTGAATTTTGCGCTCCTTTCTGGCGCTCCGGAAGCGATTTTTCCTGTCAACAACAGGTTCAAGAACGTCATTATCGTGTACAGTCATCGTACGGTGTTACTCACGGTGTTAGTGAACTGTGATACAGTGATACTATGATAGTGACAGACTGACAGTGCCACCTTCAAACCCTGGAAAGGTGCCAGATTTTTTTTTTTTTTTTTGGCTAAATCTATCAAGTTGGGTGAGAAAGGAAGGATAATGGTAAAAAAAACACTCCCCTTGTCCATTTTCGCCAGAAATCAGGTCCCCGATAGTCGCGAACGTAGCTGAAAAGAGTCAAAAGACACTATAGACTTCAGAGACTTTTATCATTTTATGGTATCGATACCATCGGAATGTTACTTGAATGTATGGGTGGGAGGGTGGTTTGGGGGGAAGGTAGAAGCGTAATTGACTCGTGTTACAAATATGAAGCCGATTGGTGAGGTAGTTTCGCCACCACAGATTTTAATTTTTTTCCTTTTCTTTGTACGGATACGCTGGAAGTGGGTTGTGGGAGGCAGTTGGGGGTGTGGTGGAGGGAAGGCAGAAGGGTAAGGCACTTGTCACACAAATATGGAACCGATTGGTGCAATCGTTTCGCCGCCACAGATTTTCCTTTTTTTTCCTTGTGAGGCGACCGATAGTCAGCGAGTGGGTGGGAGGAGGGGTTTGGGGTAGTGGTGGTGGGTATGCAGAAGGGTAAGGTACATGTGGTAAAAAAATAAAAATATGAAAGCCATAGGTGCAGTCGTTTCGCTGCTACGATTTTTTTTTTGACGAGTCAGTATATATATAATTATATACGGACCTGGCACTGGGCGTGACAACTGACAAGACCCTAGTCCTGGCCGTATATATACCGTCGAAGACTGGTCAGCGGGTCATCCATGATATGATATCAATCATATCATTGATAAGACATAAAGAATTACAGAAACTGAGAAAGTGAGAAACTTAAACTTCAGAAAGACACCATGACTTGAGTTTTTTTTTAATGTTTTGAATTTTTTGAATTTAATGAAGTGAAAGACAAAAGATTGTATTAATTTAGGTAAATAATTAAATAACTTCTAGAAGCTGTTTTTTACTTGTTTTTTATTATATACCCATTTTTGGGAGCGCGGAGCGGGAAGCGCATTGGGTCGGCTGACCAAAGGAGCGCGTGAGCGCTGCCGCATTACCTTATGTCTGAGGAGCGCGGAGCGCTGCCGCATTACCGGTCCCACCGGAGCGCGCCCACCACTGGTCACAACCATCCCCTGCCGGGGCTGTTCGGCCAGGCAGCTTAGGGAACAACAACAACAACAACTACTGAAAGGCAACCCCGTCTGAGCCGTTACAATATGTAATGGAAAATTACGCTAAACCATTGTATGTATTGTATGTTGTATAACAGAAAGACAAATATTGTTAAAGACTTCATACTTCATACTATGCATGCAAGCTTTAAAAAGGTTGAAATGGAAGTGAATAAAACTGAAATTTTGTAACTCGTGTCCTTCTACCTCAGACCACAAACTTATCAATCACCCCTCGTATTTATATATATTGGAGGGTGTGGTTGGCATACTTATCATGAAATAGGTGGATGGAAAGGTGGGTCTGTTATTTTTCCTCTTTATATTACAGGGTGTGGTTGACGCTGACTCGAGCCTACTGTTCCATGAGCTTACCCACAACTTTGAGAGTATGCCCAGCTGGAACAAGGCCCTCAGTATGGCCAGGGTTGTACAGGTAAGTCATAGAGAGAGAGAGGGAACTTGAGAGTACTGTATGTCCAATTGGAACGAGGCTCTCAGTATGGCCACGGTTATGCAGGTAGGTCACATACAGAACTTTATTCACTTTAATTTTTGTCTACTGTACATTATTATTCTTAGCATATTTCAATCTTAGCTACTTTCATATAAGTATAAGCAGTATAATGCCATCATGATGATGATGATTCAGTATTTAACGCTGAGCACTCCCATGATTGATAGGGCTAGGGTGTGTCCTTGTTACAGGGACTTTACTGGACGTGTGCCACGAATTGC
Source organism: Paralithodes platypus (assembly GCA_032716605.1). Classification (NCBI taxonomy): domain Eukaryota; kingdom Metazoa; phylum Arthropoda; class Malacostraca; order Decapoda; family Lithodidae; genus Paralithodes; species Paralithodes platypus. The sequence continues at coordinate 1,639,227 of CM064574.1, forward strand.
TAGACCTGAATGTCCAAACTCTTGACGTCTACCAATGGCACGGGGTGGATTCGAACTGCAGACCCATCAATCAGCAGTCAGATGTGTTACTGACCATGCCACGGCCCACGGCAAATCATAATGATCATCATATTGAACAGATTTAGCTGAATAAAATCATTTGGTGTTAGCATTAAAAATTGTCTTGAAATATACATACTGTAACAATATGTGATGAATTGTATTAAATAGGGTACTGTAGACTGAATACAATTATTTGGTGTTAGCATCAAGGAAACTATACAGTATGATTCCTTCACATTGAAGGGGTAAACAAAGTAAAATGAAGCCCACACAACTAACCCTTCCTGTTTGTGCTATCAGACAATAGATAGCAGTACGGACGTAGTGTACCAGGTGGCAGCGGAGGGGCCGGGCGGGGTGGTGACGGCCAGGGACTTTGTCTGTGTGCGACGATGGAAGAAGATGGACGACTACTGGGTCTGTGCCTCCATATCTGTCACTCATAGGGATCAACCACCACATAAGAGCATTGTCAGGTACAGTGTGATAATAGTAATAGTAGTTACAGTATAGTAGTAGTAGTAGTAGTAGTAGTAGTAGAAGAAGGAGTAGACAAATGACTACTGAGTCTGTACTTCCATATCTGTCTCTCATAAGGATCAACCTTCACAAAAAAAAACAGAACACTTCAGTTGTTCAAACTTTTACCTCAGCCTTTTGGACTTTGTCTGAAAAACTTTGATGATAGTTCAACTGTTAGTGAATTTCTTCAGAAAGAAGTGGCACTTCAGACAAAGCAATAACCTAATCAATATTTGTATTGACCCTACAGAGGTGAGAATGGTCCTGGGTGCTGGATGTTCCGAGTGGCGGAGGGCAGCGGTGGTCGTCGGTGCTCCTTCCAGTGGCTGCTTGACACGGACCTCAAGGGGTGGATCCCCCAGTACGTGCTGGACCAAGCCATCTCCTACGCTATCACAGACTTCATGACCTGCCTCAGAGCCTACGTACCAACTCTAAAGAACACCACCTCCACCACACCACCACACAGACGCTATGCTAGATAACTCAACATTGTAAGTTAGTTTGGTGTTGTCTTCAGTCGTTTGGAATGGATGAGCAAGTATTGTGTGTACTTTACAGAAAGGTAATTATCTGTATGTGACAGATTTTATGCTAGATCATTCACAAACGGCAGGTTTATTGCGTTTCTCTTTGAGGCGATTGAAATTGGACGAGTGAGTGTGTAGTCTACAGAGTAATAATAAAATAGTGCAATACTCTGTGGTATGATCACTTACAGAGGATTAATGTGATTTAAAGGTCTTGAGCATATACTGCACCAGATTACTCATACAAGTATTGCGTTTTGTCTCATGTCGTTTGGAATGGATGGCAATTAAAGTTTAATCTGCGAAGTTGTATTTGGATAAAAGGGAGTACTGTACAGTACTTTGTTATCCTGAGTAAGTTGCAATGGTTGAGCAAATATTGTGTATAGTCTGCAGTTTTGTGATAAGTGAAATAAGTTACGGTACTTTGTGTTTGTGTGGTGAGTATTCAGAGGATGTATAATTGTTTATAATGTGGTTTAAAGGCCTCTTACAAAGCTATGCCAGACAACTCCCAGAATATTTTTTTTTTTGCCTTTTATGATGATGATAACATTTTGTGTGTAGACTTTTAGAGTGATGATTGGATAAAAAGGTGTAACAGCTGTCCGAATTTGTATTGGTAAGATTGCATTTACAGAAGGGAAAAAAACAAATATAAAGACTGGCGTATATATATATACAGTATATATATATATATATATATATATATATATATATATATATATATATATATATATATATATATATATATATATATGTATATATATATATATATAATTATATACTGTATATATATATATATATATAAGGTAATAATAAGTGGAGGTTACATATAGAAGTGGAATATCATTTGCTGTGTTTGAGAAAGAATTGCAGTAACACACTTTGGAATATGCAAGTGATATCAAATAGACATGATATCTTTTTAAAGACATTTCTGCCTTGTTGCAAAAGAAACGATGCAATGGGGACGATAACAGATGATAATTATGTACAGACAGGAAGATTTGCAATGCAGCCAGAATTATGTGATACACTTTATGTTGAAGAGTTCAGACGAAGATTTGTAGTGTTGATATTTATTTGCTGGACCACAATTAGCGAGTCGGTTAACCTTACCTTGCGTTTACCTTGCATTGTTTCGGCCATCCATCAGTGGCCTCGGCGAGAGCTGCTCCCCCCGAGTATGTTTGCTGCCAGTGTTTGATGCAGCAGGCTATTCGAGGGCGCAGCTCTCACCCCCGCGAAGCATGGCTGATCAGGCACCGACTTGAGATGGCTGTCCAAGGCTTTCTTGAAGACTTCCGTTGGCACATCCATCAGGTTTCTCACGTTCTCTGGTATTTTGTTGAAGAGACTCGAGCCCCTATTTGTCAACCAGGAGTCCCTCAATGTACCCAGAACTCCCCTACTCTTTTGGGGTGGGATGTTACATTTCCTACCCCTCCTATCGCTCATTAATTATCGCTCACTGTCACATGTTACACTGATGGGGTAGTGAACCATGTATATTTGTCCACTACTATACCATATTTCTAGACCTGACTCTCAAATACTTAGGGTCAGGTAACTTCTACACTGCATGGATTTATTATTTTTTTTATTTATTATTATTATTATTATTATTATTATTATTATTATTATTATTATTATTATTATTATTATTATTATTATTTTATTTTTATTTTTTATTTTTGTTTTACGAGATGATTTATTTACTTTATTAATGCTGCTGCCAGATTATTGTTTTCAGCTTGGGAAGGTCCTCTAGGATTGTAAGGGTGATTACTATCCAAATAACCTTCTTAGCTTTGACGGGTCCTTCTTAAATTGAATAAAATCATCTGGAGGTAGGTAGAATAAAACTAAGGTAGGGGTCATTGGGGTCAAGTCCTTCTCCATTAATCTTAACTTGATGTCTTACCTAGTACAACTTATTTAATCATCCTTTCTTGGTAGATAGGGTAGAGTAACTAAATATTACGCTGGGTTCAGTAGTATTAACGTGAACGAAGGCGGTGCTGGTTGGGGGGAGGGGCGTCGACTGACTGGGGACAGAGGTGCATGGGGGCGGTTCGTTCGTGGCCACCCCTTCGGGGATCACGGCGTCAGGCAATAGATAGATAGATAGATAGTTCAGTAGTACAGAAAATTAATAAAAATACTATGTACAGAATTAGTAAAGTTTGATGACAATATTTAGTGTCACAGTGTATGACTGTTAAGGTACATCATCATCATCATCCATTTCCAATGCCTTGCTTCCTCCTGGGACACCCCTGCTAAAGGATGGCCATGGCAGAAATACCTCCAGGCTACTGTGTACAGATTCGCTTCCTTTGCCCCTGTCACAATGTCCACACTAGCTGCCCTTCTGAAATAATTCATATTTACAGCACACGATATCACACACAAATACTGTCATCTCTCCCTCCCTGCCCACCCCAAACCAGCTTCCAGAAGCACATCCATACTCATATCTCTCGCCGTTCCATCTAATCCCTCAACGACAACACGCAGCTGCAGACACGACCTCCCGAAATACATCTTTCCGAATCATCCCTTCCTCTCGAGGACAGTCCACCTGGCCAGGTTGAGATGTGGGCACCATCCAGCTCTTCTAAGCTATCAGAAGAGACTGGATGACTCCGTCAACGACACCTGCCCAGGATGTAACATGGCACCCCATGCCATTAAGCACATCATAGAAGACTGCATTTCACACAATCACTTACGCCAACAACATAATCTACACTCCTTGGGAGCCCTGTGGGAAAGCCGTATCATAGCCATGAGTCCTTAGGGACTCAGGGCTGTTCGGCCAGGCAGCTTAGAGAACAACAACAACAACAACAACAACAACAACAACAACAACAACAACAACAATAATAACAGCTTTCAGTTTGGGAGAGGTCCTCATCACTTGCAGTCATGTCTCACTTCAATATGCAAATGTTGGGAGCAGCATAAGGTTCCTCAGTGACTTTTTTCACATCTTGACTGACCATTCTTTCTTTCTGGATATTGTCAAGTTCTCTTATCACCTTTCTCACTTGCATTTTTCTCTCTTTTATCTTAGTTTCTATTTTACCTTATTTGCACAGTACAGCACACAGGCCATAGCACAGTTGGTAGAGCATTCGCCTGCAAACCGAGAGGTCAATGGTTCGAGGCTCGAGCCAGCCAGCGTGTGTTATTGGCAGACAACAGTGCTGTGGTGGACGGTGCGGTCTAGCAATATGTGGCAACTGTCCAATAAAATCCCTGAAACATCAGGGCACCAACCTTAGCCCCGCTCTTGAGCAGGGAGTGGTAAAATATGTGGTAAAATAATGCATCATCAAATTCATCATCATCACAGCTCCCAAATACTGTACTTATAACTTTCAACCCCTTTCAATTCTTCATTTCTCAGTTTAATTTTACAATTTTTCTTATGTTCTTTCTTGATTCTGTATTATGTTATAAAATCCATGGTTTCATGCATTCTTCTCTCAAACACCATTACCTTACATTGATACATTGTGATGCTATATTCATTAATCTATTGATTCCTTTAAAAATTGTAAATTTTTAATTTATTTTATTGGCTAGTCTAGCCAATACAAGACAGTACAGTACTTTGATGTTACTGACAAGAAGTTATTGGTCAATGGAATACAGTACCAATGAATGAGAGCCTTTTATCTAATATTCAACCAGAATATCTTAGGTATAATATAGTAACTTTCAAGGCTTAACTAGATCATAATGCAACTTTCACAATTAATTAAAATACCTGTACAGCCGTTCACAGTAATATCACACACTCAAATCATATTGCCAATAGCCTATAGATACAAAAGAACCACTTGAGATTTGTGGTATTTATGGTAGACTGTTTCCCGCTTCTCTCCAACCATGACAAATTATAGAAAATACTTGCTATTTTACCCTTATGACAAACTATAGGTGAATGAATACTTGACAAATTATAAAATACATGCTATGTTACTCCTATGAAAAACTATAAGTGAATGAATACTTGACAAATTATAAAATACTGTACATGCTATTTTACTCTTATGAGAATCTGTAAGTGAATGAATACTTGCCTGCAAATTAGTCTATACTATTAAGTAATATTAATAATCTAATATATTAATTTCACTCCCAGCACCAAACACCTCCCTATGAAATTAATGAAAGCATGTGATCGTCCCGGGATTCGAACCTGGGTTACCACATACAGATCTTAAACACTCTAATCATTACACTATCAAGACAGTTAAAAGGTTAAGTACATGACTACGATTTTATATCCTTATTAAATGCAAAACCAATTATTGCACTTGATAGCCTAATGCTTAGTGTGCGGAATTTCAGTGTGAGTATCCTAGGTTCGAGTCCTTGGAGTACTACATGTACTTTCATTGATTTCATTAGTTGGGTTTATTTGTAAATTAATTGGTGAGTTGGTGAAAACAAATATTAATAATATAGTCCTGAGTGAATGGATGGAAGTCTACACACCCACAGACACCAAGAAATATCAAAACAACACCCAGCACACGGTATCACACACAATTACTATCCTCTCTCCTTCCCTGTCCACCCCGAACCAACTTCCAGAAGCACATCCATACTCACATCTCTCGCCGATCCATCCACTCACTCACAGACAACACGCAGCTGCAAGCACGACCTCCCGAAATCCATCCTTCCGAATCCTCCCTTCCTCGCGAGGACAGAGTCCACCTGGCCAGGCTGAGATGCGGACACCATCCAGCTCTCCTGAGCTATGAGAAGAGACTGGATGACTCCGTCGTCGACGTCTGCCCGGGATGTAACACAGCACCCCATACCATTAAACACATCATAGAAGACTGCAAATCACACAACCATTTACGTCAACAACACAATCTACACTCAATGAGAGCTCTGTGGGAAAGCCCGATCGTGGCCATGGCCTTCCTCAGGGACTCGGGGCTGTTCGGCCAGGCAGCTTAGGGAACAACAACAACAACAACAACACAAAAGCAACACTTTCCAATGCAACGAGCGATATGCAACTTGTGATAAAACGTAGATTTGAAACCCTGTAAATAGCATATACATAATGAACATACTCAGTAGGTTAATGTTAGCCAGTAGCAGTCAGTATTCTGCTGGTCAGAGTTAAGGAGAGATGGACGGTTTTTATGGACACCCTTCTCCTTCATGCTAACCCCTTTAGTTTTCTGATTTTGAGATGTCAGCCTATTAGTTTGGCAATTTTTAGATCTTTCATCCCTTTAGGTGTCAATTTTTCCTGGCGTGTGTAAGCGAGCCTGTAATTTAGGAGAAACTGGGCGAAGGCGGGGAAATTTTTCTACCAAAATATTTGCAAATATATCTTGAAGAGGGATTCTGGATTTTTTTTTTTAAAGTTTGATGGAGGTGTAGGGAGGACAATAGAAAAATAATTAAATGAACAAATTAACCAAAAAAGAACCATCCCCTTTAAGTGGACAATATATAAGTGTTGACATACGCTTACTCTTCACTTTGTTAATTATTCCTTTTATTACGCGGACAGCTTTTATCAGTTTAGTAAGAGCTTTTAGAAATGAAAGGGATTAACGAGACTTCTATGAACCCTTTTAGCCCCAAAACTATTCCTAAGTTGAATAAAAATGTCTGGTGGTACAGTGATTGAAGTATAATTAAATGTGATGAGACTGTATTAAAATATAAAACTTGAAAACAAACTAAAAGGTTACTGATCAAATCAATATAACAAACTCGTCAAAATATAAACTATCGAAACGACAACAGACTAAACTGATTGAAATAGTTAAGTTTATCCCCCTTCCATCGGACAATTATAGCTTTGCTTTATTAATGTTTTTGTCAGATTATTTTACTTATCCTAGGAAGGACCTCTAGGATTTAAAGGGCTAAAGACTATCTGAATTAACCCCTCGACTTTCCCTTCATAATTGCTAAGGGGCACAGGGCCTTGGGTAGTGCTTCGGTATCCTGGGCGTTTCCGCACCCTCCTCAGCTCCTCGCCTGGGAGCGGCTTCGGTCACCTGGGCTTCCTTAGTGGTAAAGCTGGGAGGGTTCTGTGGGGATGCTGGGCCTTGGCCTTGCTCGGGACCTTGGGGCTGTTAGGTCAGACACTCTGGGGAACAACAACAACAACACCTCCGTGGACATCACCGCATTGATGACAGCTGACTGAGGTGACTCAGATCATAGACAATAATCAGTGATTTGCAGATTGGTATTGTTCACTAGACCAATCGCTCTGGCGAACGTTACCTGGAAGTGCCCACATTTTTTTTTTTTTTTTTTTTTTTTTTTTAGTATTTCATCATTCTGAAGAATACTTATAGACAATCTAATAATTCAGTGTTTAAACTGGTTGTTCCATTTAGACAATCTTAGGTTATCGAAAGTGATTTGGTATTTTGGGTTTTGCGAGAATTCAAATGATATTGTAATAATGAGGTTGTGGAGATTAATGATTTAGAAAGTGGGAACAATATGATCGGAAAATATAATGGATATTTTGTGAATGAACAGTATAATATATACAAACTGAAGAATAGTAGCTATTGTCTTAGTGTTTGTAATGTGATATTTGTTATTACTGTATGCAGTGGAACTTTGATTTGTGTTAATGTGAAAAATCCAGTAATTGTATTATGATAACATTTGTTTTATATATTACATACTTTTTTGTAGTATTTATGTATTATGTTTAATCATAATGCATTTTTGTTACCATCTTTTTGCTTGATTATGTTACTCTGTAGCCAAATCTTGAAGTTCGTTGATAGCTGATACTTTTTTTGAAGCATCACAGATAATCGTTTATTGAAAGTTTTGATTGAATTGTAAAGCCTTATGTGTCTTTCCACATGCGAGTCTGAGAGTATCATACGTGCATAAATTTATTTTAAAAACAATTGCTCCACACGAAGTGCGGTGCCGGTCTCGCGTCCTAATGGCGGTACTCCAGGCAGCCCTATTCAGAGCTGCCTCGCTTGTCAGGTTTTATTATTCAAGATCAGACCTTTGATCCCACTTCTTTCTTGGTCTGCCCCTTGGTGCAGCTCCCCCCACATTCACGGACTTGCATCTTTTCACTCATCTTAGTTCATCCATCCTCTCCATATACCCAAAATTCCCCATTTTTTTTTTTTTTTTTTTTTTTTTTTTTTACTTGATGAGATTATATTTGTTAACCTGTCCATGCTGTGTCTCTCGAATGAGTCGGAATAGTTTGTCCTGAATATACAGTATAGAGATTAAGCCTTCATTGTGTATACCTTGTATACAGTAGTATTATTAAGGGGTGATGGGCCTTTTTTCTGATCCTCCTTCCTCCTCATGTTTAGCCCCATTAGTTTCAAATTTAAAGACATTCAGCTCATTAGTTTGGCATTTTTAATACCTTTCATCCTATTTCATTGTCAATATTAAGGCTTTTTGTATAATTTAGGTGTCAATTTTTTCCTGGCGAGCGATAGCAAGCCTGTAATTTAAGAGGAACGGCCGGGAAATTTTTCTACCAAAAAATGTACAAATATATCTTGAAAGGGGGTCTAGGGGGGTGTTTTTTTAAGCTTGATGGAGCTCTAGCGAGGAAAATACAAAAATATATAAATAAATTGATAAATGCATAAATGAAAACCACTACCCCCTTTAAGCCTTGATTGTGTATACCTTATTGTATATTATTAAGTTGATTTATGCCTCCTATTGAATGATCTGTGTGGATACTAATAATGTTGTTATTACTAAGTCATCATCATTTATATTACTGCAGCCAAAGATATGTAGGGAGATTTAGCCTACTCAGTCGACACTTTTTAATAGTACAGTACAGGTCTCCCTCGATATATGGGTTACGTTCCTGAAAACCAATTGTAAATAGAAATATCGTATAGCGAATCCTAAAATTAATGGGGTGAATGGGGATGCGTTCTCGGACCAGCCAAAACCCAAACAGGAACACCTAAAAAGCTATAATAATAAGGTAAATTGGGGCATCGGATAGTGAGGTAGACTTGTAGGTCTTTGAAAGTTGTGTTCTACCTTTAGTAAATCCATTCAACTTTGGTTGCCTCCAGTAAAATAGAAATACAGTCGACCCTCGAATGTGCGGACTAATAGGGGGGGACCCTTGTCCGCACATTGAAATAGTCCGGACATTGGAAATTGAGTAAAAATACGATGATTTTTAACCTGTACAGTACTAACCTAAACTGTATACAGTAATTATATAATTATAATAAAATTTTGTTGCATACAGAAATAACTCGGGTTTAGACTCCCTACTGATACGGCCTACATAGCCACACAAGAACAAGAACAAGAACACACACACACACACACACGGGGGTTCAATCCCCCGGCCGGGCGGAGACAAATTGGGCTTGTCTCCTTTCATGTGTTAGCCTCAGTTCACCTAGCTGTAAATAGGTACCTGGAATAAGTGGACGACGTTGTGACGTCCCATCTGGGGTTGGCAAAAATGGTACAAGGCGAGATGGGTATCATATGGTTCACCTAAGCTGATGGCTACCTAAGCCTTCGGGCTAGACGGTACCGTCTATAGTGAGAATGGTACCATACAGATCCACCCTAAGCCTTCGTTTCCGTTGTCGCCAATTGGCTAAATACAGACTACACACACATCCACAGCCATTCCAACAGTACATAAAACACTTAACATGCATTTCACGCAATACATTCCCAGTTAAGGAGGCGCGATAATAATGAGCTTAGCTCGCATTGCGTGGATTCCCCTTGACGAACAAGTAACTGAGTAACACACACACACACACACACACACACACACACACACACAGCCCGTAGCCTAGTAGGTAGAGCTCTCGTCTCACACACGAGGGGTCGGGGGTTCAATACCCGGCCGGGCGGAGACAAATTGGGCTTGTCTCCTTTCATGTGTTAGCCTCAGTTCACCTAGCTGTAAATAGGTACCTGGAATAAGTGGACGACGTTGTGACGTCCCATCTGGGGTTGGCAAAAATGGTACAAGGCGAGATGGGTATCATATGGTTCACCTAAGCTGATGGCTACCTAAGCCTTCGGGCGAGACGGTACCGTCTATAGTGAGAATGGTACCATACAGATCCACCCTAAGCCTTCGTTTCCGATGTCGCCAATTGGCTAAAATACAGACTACACACACATCCACAGCCATTCCAACGATACATAAAACACTTAACATGCATTTCACGCAATACATTCCCAGTTAAGGAGGCGCGATAATAATGAGCTTAGCTCGCATTGCGTGGATTCCCCTTGACGAACAAGTAACTGAGTAACTGAGTAACACACACACACACACACACACGTGTTTCGGTAATGGTACCGCTACACTGATGTTTCATTTGAACTTATAACTCGTTTTATATAAGTTTATTATTAAATATAAAGAATTAAGGTAAGTATTAAAATGTAAAACTTGCAAACTAAACAAACCAAAATTGGGACAAGGACAATATAAAGTCAAATTAAATTATCAAAATCGCTATGAGGAAACAACGTTTACTAAAATGAAAATTATTAAATAAAAGAACACAATCCACCACATAGGGTGTACATTACTACATGAGCAAGTTAATCTGTTTCCCAAGCAAACTAATCGCACATATAACAACGCACTATCGTCACGTTAAAGGAAGTAGTCAAGTTTGGGAAGTCCGGGACGTTCTGGCAAATTTTACTAAACTCTGCATGAATAAAGAAACTATATGTTAAATGTCAAAATATTATTTAAAATCAAATTTGCAACATGACAAGACATTAAAATAGTACAAAATACAAATATTGATAAGATATCTATACTATTACAAAATAATATAAAATACAGTACAGCACTCACTAACGATAGTGCTATCGGGTAGGTACCTGTAAGCATAGCATGCCTCAAGTGACCCCTATCAATAACTACCCTACAAATAACCTACATTTATAGCACAAATAAACTAAGGAAATCGCAAAAGTAAGCAATTGATACTATCGACAATGAATACATATAATATAAAGACAAATAATTACAAAATATGAAGTAACAACAGATTTAAACAAAGAGTACTCTTTTAACAAGAACAATAAATTTAAAAAATCATCAATATTAATATTAATAATAATAATAATAGAAAAAGAAAAAGATAAACAATAAATACAGACAAAAAGTAAGCAGAGGTTATACAAGAAACTTCAAGTTAAAAATGCTTGATTAAAATTATTGATGTCAAATTTTAGAATACAGTCACAATAATTGATCCTAAACAGATTAAATTTATGGAACAATTTACTTGCCTCAAAGATATATATAGTACTTATGATTACATTATCGTATTTCAACGATTTCGGCGGGAAATTGCCTGCCCGTGTCACCGCCCGTCACCGCCCGTCACCGCCCGACCTGCCCAATTTGTCCAGACTTTTGGGGACTTGTCCGCATCGGCTGTTGGGTCCGCACAAACCGAAGTCCGGTCAACTGGGGTCCGCCCATGCGAGGGTCGACTGTATTAGATTAGATTCATAATATATTCTGAAAATCTTGATACCGAAATGCTTAATGCACGGAATTTCAGTGTGAGTATCCTAGGTTCGAGTCCTTGGAGTACCACATATACAGTATTCATTAGTTTCATTAGTTTCAGTGATTTCATTAATTAGGTTTATTTGTAAATTATTTGGTGGGTTGGTGAATAAATATGAATCTATAAATACATACAGGGTCCCCTGCGAGTTTTTTAGATACTTTCTGAAATCAAAGGTTATATAATTCTGTGTATAAAATGCTGTACAGACAAGCTTTTTTATTTTATTTTTTTTTCTTCCATGAGCTCCAAAACCAGCAGTTTTGTATTTTTTTTTCATTTTTAACCTCATTTTACTTCTATAGGTAAGGGATAGGTACAAAGATAAGTAAATTATGATAAAGTCGTTAGCCATGGCATAGTCAGTAGAGCGTCGGCTGCTGATCACAGGGTCGGCAGATCGAGCCTGCATTGTCAAAGTTTTATTGGTAGATGTCAGGCCTGGGCAACTTGACCTAGCGATTCGTGATAACGCTTAATGTTCATGGCCACCTCTTCTCGGGAATGATGGCGTCTGACAAAAACAATAAAAATAAATAAAATTAGAGTTGAAGTTCAGAAGGGGTGACATAACTTGTGAGCATGGTTGTGCTGTACTTGGCCTATGGATCTGTATCATATAGTTTAAGGTGTTGTTGTTGTAGCAAGATCACCAATTTCTTCACCCACAAATATTCTCATCTTGTACAAAAACTCATCCTTCCAGTATTTTTAACTTTAGATTAAACCTTTTGGTGTATGGATGATGATTTTTTTTTTTTTTTTGTCTAACAAATTTTGGTTACCGTTAGTTGATTTTGTTCAGATTTGGAAGGCCCTCTAGGAAGCAAAAGGGTTATATATCTCAATAAACACTTTGCCTCCCACGCAATCTTCTTAAGCTTAATCAAATCGGTAAATGCCTGTAATGGCTAGAACGAAATGAGATAATGCGTCCTAAAATACTGAGAGGGTTAACCTTTTGAGTACGGATAATGCCTTTTTCACTTAACCCTTCTGGCCCGGGCCCGCCCTCCTAAGGACGTTGTTGAGGCCCGGGTGATTTGGCCGAAAAACGTCTACGCCTAGGCTACCGTATCTTTGTTATTTTAACTGCTAGAAAATTCCTATGCATCTCTAAACGTACTGTTGTTTCCAATCTGTAGACTGGCGTTGAGTAGAGCTCTCTAAGTCAACTGGTTCAGTTGTGATGACGATTTCCGTGGAGAGAGTTTTCAGGCGATGTTAGCAATATGGGCCACTTTTCAACACTGAATTTGTTTTAGCAGACAACACAATAACAATGCTCCGACGTCTGCTTGCTGTCGGAGGTGCGTGCGTCGCCTCCGACAGGCTTTGTTTACATACGTCGGACGCGCGGCTTTGAAAACAAGCTTAATAGGCTTTCAAGCTTACGGATTTCAAGGGGACACCCGGGCTCAAGCCCATCTGCCGCGGTGTCATTTTAAAATGATGCCTGGGCAGGAAGGGTTAAATTCTGGTTACCATTAGATATTATTCGGCTTAGGAAGGACATAAGTGGGGGCAGAAGGCTAGGAATCCTCCTCCCCTTATAAAATTCTCCTACTCATCGAGACAGAGGAAGGGGCGAGGGAACGCGAAAGTTGTCCCAGATCCTAAGAATTGGAACTGTAAATGTTGTTTCTGTTCGGGCTCTGTCTCGAGTCGGCCACCCCCAGCAATGGGGTATGAACACTCGGATGCCATAGTCTCTAACCGACTCATAAGAATTTGTGGACCCCCTATGTTTTTCTTTATGCAATTACTGTATAACTATCTGGATTGATTTTCTTTATGCAATTACTGTATAACTATCTGGATTGTTTTTCTTTATGCAATTACTGTATAACTATCTGGATTGATTTTCTTTATGCAATTACTGTATAACTATCTGGATTGTTTGTCTTTATGCAATTACTGTATAACTATCTGGATTGATTTTCGGATAGAACTTTCTTTGCAATAAATTATATATATAGTTTTGTAGTTAATTTATTGAAAATTTTATTCATAAGTTGGTTTCCAGAGATATACTTCCATAGTTAGAAATAAATTAAATGTACGAATAATTATGAGTGGGCTAGAGACTATGGTATCCGAGTTTACCTGAGTATATACAGTACTGTACATTACATGCTGTACATGGGAAGGACGATAGAGAGCTTTAAGATAAAATTAGATAGGCATATGGACGAGATGGGTTGGGTGTGATAGGCATATAATAATAATAATAATAATAATAATAATAAGCATGTTACTTATTTCTCATAAGCGCCAATTTTTCCGAAGAATTCACTAGCGCTCGGAAAGAGAAAGAAAAAAGAACAAAATCAATGCATCAAAAGAAAGCTTATATACAACACATATTTAACAATCACTAGCAGTGGCAAAATAGCCTAAACTCTATACTCTCATATGGACGAGATAGGTTGGGTGTGAGGGGAATCTGCCTTGCGTGGGCCAATCGGCTTTCTGCAGATTCCCATTTTCTTATGTTCTTATGTGTGATGCCAAAGGGTTAACTGAGATAGCTTTTACCACTTTGATTTCAAGAGGTTCTTCCTAAGCTTGATAAAATTGTCATGTGAAAACCAGAACAGAATGAAATAGACACTCTTCTTGAAGGGGTTAACCCATTCAGTACCAGTGACGTACTTTTTATTATGGTCGGGCAATGATTAGACGATTTTCTTCAGTTTAGGAAGGACGTCAACCCATGAAAAGTCTACCGACTATCTCAATTAACCCTTTTAGCCACCATATATCCTTCCCAAGCTTCATAAAATCGTCTTAATGTAGCTGAAATCAAATAAGAAACCCGTCGCCGGTACTGAAGGGGTTAAGGGGACATGGGTCGTATTTCTGGGCCCCCTTCTTCCTCATGTTTAGCCCCATTAGTTTTCAGATTTTACGACGTTCGGCCCATTAGTTTGGCTATTTTAAGACCTTTCGCCCCATTTCTTTTGTCAATATTAAGACCTTTCGTGCTTTTTAGGTGTTGATTTCTTTCCAAGCGAACGATAGTGAGCCTGTAATTATGGAAGAATCGGTCTTTGGCCGGGACATTTTTCTACCGAAAAATGTACAAATTAATCTAGAAGGGGGATCTAATGGATGTTTTTTTTAAAGTTTGATGGAGGTCTAGGGAGGAAACTAAATGATTGATTGAGGTCTAGGGATGAAACTAAATAGATTATACAAAGATACATAAATAATTAAATAAATATGCCCATCCCCCCTTAACCCACGATATCCGGGGGGCCTCATATGATCCCGATCGCTGTGTCCGGGGCCATTTTGGTATAGGCAAACTTCATAAATCAGTAGCTACTGATTGAGACCACCTAGAGCAGTCAAATGTTTTGCAAATTGTTGAAAATTTTGTTGTCTGTAGAATGCCGTTGAGATGACATCACTACACCGCGTGGTTGCCGTGTTATGATGATTTTAGCGGCAATTTTTAGCCGCGCATTTTGCCTTATATGAGGCCTCCCGGATTCCAAGGGTTAAGCCGCCTGTAATATCTGAATTAATAAAGTTATGTAATGATTTAGGAGATAGTTATATTGATTTGTTTTCATAATGTACTGACATTTAATCCTTTTATTCATGGGTATATTATTGTACAAGTGTCACTGTTTTGTATACAAGTCTTGAGTGATGTATAATGTTAAATACTGTACAGGTATTCCATTAACCTGACTATATTCTGTGCTATTAGTTTATATTTTATTTTTGTCTGTATTAAGGGGGGTCACCGGCTATTTTTATCTTTCTCTCTTTCCCTGGCTTGTATCCATTCGGCCCCATTCAGCCAACTGTTTTAAGACGTTTATCCCCATCCAGGTGTCGATTTCTTCCTGGCGAGTGATAGCGAACCAGCATTGTATGGACAAGTCTGGCTTCGCTGGAGACATATTTCTATCGAAAATGTACAAATTTAACTTGCTGTCTAAACAAAAATATATGTATGCTGGCTCGCTCCCGTTCGCCAGGAAAATATTGACACCTGGATGGGGGTAAATGTCTTAAAACAGTAGGCTGAATGGGGCCGAATGGATACAAGCCAAAGAGAGAGGGAGAGAAAGACAAAAAAAGCGAGGTGGGTTCCCTTAACCCGTAAACGGCGGAAAAGCTCATAAGAGGTTTTACTGGGCGACGGCGGCAAAGCTCTTAAGAGGGAGGCCTAAAAAAAACATTTAAACAGCCCCAGTAGCACTATTTTTTTTTTTTTTTTTTCCCCTATACCTCATATCACTCCTCCACATCCCCTCCTTCCCCATTTTCCCCTCCCCCTTCAATTATCACCTATTTTCCCTGTTATTCCCTAATTCGTTGGTATATTTTTGTGCTAACATTAGCAAAATGTGTGGGGGATGTGCTTACGTCCCTAGCGAGTGTGTTATACAACCGAGTGTGTGAATGAGTAGGCTCAGTGTGGCTTGAGGCCTCTTGGAGGGAGGGGTTGCCTCAATTTTCTCCATAATTCATGAATGGGCTGGTCCATCTATATTCACGATTTTGACCAGAAAAATTATATTTTCACTTGTTTTATTGTTGTTACAGGTTACTATCTTCATAGTGAAGGTAAAATAGGCTCATATGAATAAGTAATAACGATATTTTTCGTAAAATGACGATTATAGGCCTGAATGGAGCCTATATGCTCGCCCATGGGGACCGGGTTCAATACCCCCCCCCCTCGCCGTTTATAGGTTAATAGTATCAATGCAATAATCCTCATTACCGTACTCAATGCAATAGTCACTTTTCTGTATTCAGGCATTTTATCTTCCATTGTAGTTTATACCTATTTGTATTTCTAGATTTACTATATTTGCTTTTTGCAATCCTGTAAGTCCTTGCGTAAACTGGCACAGGTTGTCCTTCTCACGGGGGACAGGTCTGCTTGGGGGGGTTTTGTGTATGGCGACCCTCATAAAGTGGAGTAAGGCGTCCGACAATAGATAGATATACTTTTTGCACCACATTAGATTTCCTGATTTATAGTCTGTTCATTCTAGGTTGTGCAGAAATCATAACCTCTAACCTCTGTAACTCAAAAAGGGCTAGAGCAAGTGAGCTGTTAATTTATACATCTATTCCCTATCCAAGTTTTCCTATGTGGTAGAAATATTAGCTCGATTACTCAAGTCCTTTTTGAGTTATGAGAGGTTAGGGGTTACAATTTCTGCCCAACCTAAAATGAACGGACTATAAGTAATATGTACAATTCCGAATGTTAATCTCTGGATTGGTTGACAGATGATACAATGACATAATGGAAAGCGTGGTGCTGTAAAATACTAGAAGTTTGTTTATCCCTTGCTTTAAGACAACAGCTACCAAATTTTAATGACTAGTCTCTCTTTCCTGTATGTTTTATCGTATCTTTAACTGGCAACCGAGTGGAGAGGCCATTGTTCGGAACTGTACATACCCTTACATACAGTACTATGCATTACAGTATATATATAATAATTTGCTCCACACATTCCCTGACACCTGTTGTATTATAGATTATGCATTTCGACTTTCTTGTTTTACAGAGATCATTGCGAAAGCTTTTAATCTTGTGTACAGAATATATTGTTTTATTGTCTGTACACCCAATAGTCTGGGGGTCAGATCCTAAATTGCATACACGAAGCGGTACTAAATATTGAAAAAAACAAAAAACTAAATATAGCATATGCTAATAAATGACTAAGATATTATTTTGATACTCATTGAAAGCACTACCGTACCACATTGAAAGCACTACCACATTGAAAGCACTACCACATTGAAATAACATCTCTAAGACAATATGAATAATGTGTTTCTGATAATAATCCAAAAAAGTTAATATATATATCAACCCTTTTGGATGGTTAACATTTTGACTATGGCCCATCCGACTATATTAGAACAAAGTCTGGCTACCTGCTGATGGGGGGCAAGATGTCAGTCTGGGAAGTTTGGTTTGGAACAAGTCGTTAGAGAAATACTGTCATACGACCTTGATTATAGAGGAATTTACTTGATATTGCATTATTATACAGTAGAACCCCGCCCATCCGGTGCTCTCAGATCCTGAAACCCAAGAGATCCAGACTCATGTTTCAGCCATCCAAACTTGTCTGGATGGCTTGGGAAAAATATTAAGTCAATCCGGAAACAAACGAGACGAATACAAGTTACCGCACGTATTGTTTACATCCAGCATTAGATATCCAGACTTGTACGTCAGCCATCCGGATTTGTCTGGATGGGTGAAACCTAAGTCTGGTTGTTTATGTTAGATATCTGGACTCAGGTTTTAGCCATCCAGATTTGTCTGGATAGGCGAGGTTTTACTGTACCTACTGTTTCACTTGCATGGATAATATATACACACATTGTAACATAAAGCTTTCTATAATGTATAAAACGACTCTTAGAGCAAAACATAAGCTTATATTCCTAGCAGTACTGACTATAATCTTATTTTTATTTATTCCACTCTAACACCAAAGACCTCCCAATGAAATTTATGAAAGCATATGATCGTCCCGGGATTGGAACCTGGGTTATTGAGAGCGTATAGTAAACAACCCTCCCTTTTGAACCCTGACCTATATAATAGTCCCCCCCTTTAAAGTCTAATATAGTTTGGACATTGATCTTAAACTTTCACACTTTTCCTTCAGCCTTCTGGACAAAGTAGTAGTAGTCGTCGTTCCCTAGGCTGCCTGGCCGAACACTGGCATTTTGCACTTCTTAGACAGGGTTTCCTCCTAATTAGTCCAATAGGGCCATTTTATTAAACCATAGTAAGAGCTTTCCCGACCCAGATTGACCCTTATCGCTTATCTGTATAAGGGTTAATCTGGGTCGGGAAAGCTCTTACCATGGTTTAACCCTATTTAGGTGCAGGGTGGGCCAATTTCGAGCTTTCCTGTTTTACTCCATTAGTTTGTAGAATTTAAGACGTTTTACCTCATTAGTTTGGTGATTATAAGATGCTTCAACCCAATAAGGTGTCAATTTTTCCTGGCCGAGCGAAAGCGAGCCTGCAATTTGGGAGAAACCGGCCTTCGGCCGGGAAATTTACATATTTAGCTTGAATGGGGTCTGGGGGACGTTTTTTAGTTTGAAAGGGGTCTGGAGAGGCGTGTTTCTAAGTCTTGGGGGTAAACTGAAAACATATTGTTCAAAAATGGCTAAAACAATAAAACCCTCAATAATAATTAAACAAAATATCATAAATAACCCCCAAAACGTTGCACCAAATAGTGTTAATGAAATGGCCCATAGAGAGGGATTTTACTATCAGATTTATGACTACTAATATGCAGTCTCCTTTAGTAATCAGTTAGACAAGTCCTCCCCCTAAGGCCGAGTTGTCCAATGACCCCTCCGGCACCGTGACGCCTTTTTACCCTTGATTCTGGTTAAAGTTAGACAATTGTATGCAGTTTAAGAAGGACCTATGTTAGAAGGAGAAAATTATGCAACTCTTTTTTTTTTTTTTTTTTTTTTTTTTTTTAATTCTTTCTCTCTTTGAACATTGCTTTTATTATTAGCCCTTCGTTACAACAGCAGCATTTTTATTTTGGCTGAGATGGATGATTTTATACAGCTTAAAAAGAACCTCTAGGAATCAAGGGGAAAAACACAATGAATCCTTCGACTCTCACAGATTATTTGTAAGTTGAATAAAATCATCTGCAGGAAACCAAAATAAATTATCTGATTGAATAGATTAACTAAACTCCCGTGTTGTGAGACCTCTAGAGAGAGATCGGTCAGTTTTTGTCATATTGGTGCTGCGGGTGTCATTAAAGGGGAGATGGGTGTATTTATTTCCTCATTTATATATCTTTATTATTTTGTTTAGCTTCCTCCATCAAGCTTAAATAAACACCCGCCCAAGACCCTCCTTCAAGATAAATTTGTTCATTTTTCGATAGAAAAATGTCGCGGCCAAAGGCTGATTCCTCTTAGAATACAGGCTCGCCAGGAAAACATTGAAACCTAAGTGGCACGAAAGGTCTTAAAATCGCCAAACTAATGGGGGAATGTCTTAAAAATCTCAAAACCAATACAATGGGGCTAACATGAGAGACAAGGAGGGCCAGAAGATCCCCCGTAAGTCAACTGAGTAACCAAAAGCTGCACCCCCTGTATTATACCACTCCAGAACAATATTATAGTACAGTACTATTGGTCTTGATCCCACTATTCAATAATTACGGCACCAAAATGACGTCCCCAGAAAATTATGGCTGTTCTCTCTTATTGCAGTACCTCTAGTGAGACCTATAGTTTTATTTGCTTATACTCATTTTAGTGGTTTAAGAGGACCACTTTGGCCCTCATGTTTTGCCCCATTAGTTTTCAGCTGTTAAGATGTTTGCCCCATTAATTAGTCGATTATAAGACCTTTCGCCCCATTTCTTCGTCAATATTTAGACCTTTCGTGCTATTTAGGTGTCGATTTTTTTCCCCTGGCGAACGATAGTGAGCCTGTAATGTTGGAAGAACCGGCCTTCGGCCGGGAAATTTTTCTACTGAAAAATGTACAAATTAATCTAGAAGGGGGATCTAATGGGTGTTTTTTTAAATTTGATGGAGGTCTAGGGAGGAAACTAGAAAAATAATGAATACATGCAAAAATCGCTCTAAAAGTGAACCATCTTCCCTTAAGTCAACTGAGTAACCGAAATCTGTGCCACCCTGTATATATATAATATAATAATAATTACTATATAATAATTACGGCACCTAAATGACGTCCCAAGAAAATTATGACTGCTCTCTCTCTTATTGCAGTACCTCTAGTGTGACCTATAGTTTTATTTGCTTATACTCATTTTAGGGGTTTAACCTGTTGAGTACCAGCGACGTGTGTTATATTTTATTCTAGCCACATTTAGACGATATTATTCAGCTTAGGAAGGATCTCTGGTAGTTAAAAGAGATGGTTGAGATAGTTTGAAGCCTAATTATTGCTAGTGGTCCTTCCAAAGTTGAATTAAATCGTCTAATATGATGAAAAGGACGTCCCTGGTACTGAACGGGTTAACAGGTGTTTTTTATACATATTTAACATATTTATCGTTTTTTGTATACTCATTTTCTGTTCTGTTTCATATGATAATTTTTCTGTAATGTATTGATGTCCTACATGGCTGTAATATAAAGAAGCTGTGTATAATAGCTTTGTATTTCTTCAGTTTAAATAAAGCTAACTTTAATAACTAGATCTTGTCTCTAACAATCTACTCAGATATTTTGCATGTAGCCTATGTGTGATGTTCACCTATTCAGCCCCCATCGAGAAGGCTGCCGTGATGTGGTGAGAGGGAATAAAGGTTTTTCAGGTTCTTTATTAACCTGTTTTCCTGGTTTGCATCTGAATACCTTCACTAGTTTTGCCTCTTCCATTTAACTTCTTGTTTTCCCTTCCCTGTGCTGCCTCTCGTAAGATTGGTTTGCTATTTGTCAGTGTTATATTTTTCCTTATGCTTCGCTTCCCCTCAGGGTGTCCCCTTTTTTTTTTTTTTTAACCTATAGTATATCATATGTCACCTTGTCAGGCCCTTGTAGTGGCTCTGGCTTGGCTCTTGGCTTCTGAACCGTCAGTGTATCCTTGGCCACTCCAGCGTCCAATTAATTATTTATTTATTTATTTATTTTTTATTATTCATTTTTTACCTATTGTCCCTGACACAGCCTCTGACCTAACTGGTAATCTGCAAGTTTGCACCTTCCCCTAATTTTTTTCTTGACTCCCTTCTCCCTCATGTTTAGCAATCCACAAGGACCTGTAGCACCATAATTTGTTCATTTGTTGTCTTTAGTGTGAGACGTGATTATATTTCTCTGATCTTTATCAGGTTACATCCATTTGCATCAGTACGGTAGAACATGATCAAATTAATGCCTTGCTTGGCACACTGTAGTGTAATGCCACTGTAAATGTTGCAGTCCTTGCAACCCATAATCCCTTTCCAGATAGGGATGACCAAGCCTCTTTACCAGTCATTGGGAATGGGACCAGTTCACCATACATCAGGCATGACTGCATGCTAGCCATTAATCATGACCTCACTCCTAACTTTCACAAGTTCTCCAGATATGCTACAGATACCAGGTGCTTTCCCACCCTTCAGCCTAAGTATAGTCTCCTTTAACTCAATAAAGGAGGGTGTATGTGTGTGTGTGTTGGTATTGTGTGTGTGTGTGTATGTATAGGTACTGTGTGCGTGTTTGTGTATAGGTAAAGTGTGTGTGTATATGCAACGTGTGTGTGTGTGTATATATATACATATATAGGCAATGTTTGTGTGTGGGCAATATGTGTGTGTATAGGTAGCCTAGTGTGTGTTAAAGAATATGTGTATTGTTTATATGTCCGGTCGTATAATTATGGTATTCCCCCAATAACAGGTGCACTCATCTGGTCTCACTTACAACATATTGTAATCAGTCTGTATCAGTTATATTCTATCTATCTATGTATCCGTCTTTTTATATCTGTCAATCATTTTATTTATATTTTTCCAATATATCCATGGACAGTCGTAGTCAGGCCCAAAAGTGACCCTAGAGCACTTGTAGGCCTATAACTCTTATTTTAATTTTACTATTAGTAACTTTACTATTAGTACTTTAATAAAATATAAATTAAGTGTGTTAAGTTAAGAACAATAAGCATGAGGGAGAAGGGAATCTAGAAAAACGACCCATCTCCCCTTAACCCATTCAGTACCAGTGACATTCTTTTCATTATATTCTGGAAACTATTAGAGAATTTCATTCAGCTTTGGAAGGACGTCGACCCGTTAAAAGACTATACAGACTATCTCAATATTTTTTTTTTAATAATTTTAGCTACCACATATTCTTCCTAAGTTTCGCAAAATCGTCTAAACGTAGCTTAAATCAAATACAAAAATACGTCGCCTGCACTGAAGTGGTTAAGGCAGTGTCACACGAGCGATTTTTTGGGCAATTGTGGTCAGAGAGAAAGAGAGAGAGCGAGAGCAGAGATAGAAAGGGTGAAGCAATTCCTTGAGAAAACGAAATAAGAGAACGAAACGCACCTTGAATAGACTCAGAACATAATACCCATAGCAACATTAATTAAGAACACAGAGAGACTAACTAACACAGGAGACGATGAATAAGGGAGTAAGAAGGAAGGTAATAAAGGAGGAATAATGCTAAAGAGTGAAAGAGAAGAAAGGAAGAGGAACGCCAGCAGGATAGGCCTATAGTAAGAGTGACCATCATCAATGACTCAACATTCCACACCTTGATAACCCTAGTCTTCCTTTCCTGTCCTAGAAGGGTACCGGCGTAACAGAGGTCCAGTCACGCCGCTTTCACACTGGGACGCCATCTTGTTACTCATTTAACGCCATCTTGTTTCTCATTTGACGCCATCTTGTTTCTTATTTGCCTGAATACACAAAGTAGCCGTCTAAGTCATAGGATGAAGGAAAGATTGATTGAGGGAGAGTTTCAGAGTATAGCCTACTTGTTTGAGTAGATGACCAATTTTGTTTTATATTTCTCGGGTTGGAGTGCTGGACAGAATAGGGGTGGGATTGTGTTGAAAGGCAAGTGCCACCCACTCGCCTTACGGAAGAGGGTATGTACTGAGAGAGCTCTGAAGAATGATTGTTGTAATAGCGGTAGAAGAGTGAAAGAGATGCAACATTGCGGCGTGTAGAAACAGATAGTACGGTAGGGAATTAGTAAGAGGAAGTGAGTTGATAAGACGGAATGCTTTGGATTCCATCGTTTCAAGAAGTGCGGTATGGGTTGAACCTCCCCACAAATGCGAACAAAACTTGATATACGGATGCGCAGTGTCCCTGTGCAGAGCAAGAAGCTGTGCTGCCTGTGCAGGGGTAAAGAAACCACAGAGATGGTTGAGCACAGTCAACATCTGGAAAGCCACTTTAATAAGAGTGGTGATATGGTCTTTCCAGGAAAGGTTAGAAGAAAAGAGACACCAAGGATATTGAGAGAGAAGATGAGGGCCAAATTTTTGCATTGTTGAAGAGTAAGGGATGGTCGTGTGGAAAATTGTGACGGGTAAATAGATGGAGAATTTGAGTTTTGGAAGCATTGAAAGTAACAAGGCTTACTCTGTCCCAATCATAAATTATTGAAAGATCAGAGGATAGGTGCTATATGGCCTCATCATTTGAGTTTTGGAGTGACTTTGAGGAGGGAGAGAGGATTAGAGAATAGTAAAGGATGAAGAAAAAGAGCAAAAGTAGAGGAGTGAAAGGTGGAGGGTTGTCCTCCACTCTAATATTTATTTAATTTTGGATTTTTTTATTCAGTTTAAGTGCTTAACCCGGCAAGCGCGATAGGCCTCACGGAAGGCTTCCTATAGGGAACGCGATAGGCCTCACGGAAGCAGGACCATAAAAAAAGCCTTCCATAAAAAAAAAGGGCCTATCAAAACAAAGGAATTTGTCTCTAGGTGAGATAATTCCCCTCCAGTACTCATCCATGTAAATCTCACCCACCCCCCTCCCCTCCTTCCCCACCTTATTCCCCCCTCCCTCCCCTCCTCAATTATCACCTATTTTTCCTCTTATTATCATCATTTATCGGTTATTTTTCTCTCCCGCGATAATGTAGCACAAGTGGGTTGCATAAAAGATCGTTATGCAACACCCAGACACTGGCACACACCGCCCCGCTCTCCTCAGTTGACTCCCAGACAGCGAGAGGGGAAGGCTGCCTGTCTCTCTCTCTCGCCTGAGATTATGACCGGGTGGCCAATATCTTCGTTTTTCACCACCCAAATGCTTTTCCCACTTATTTTAGCACTCTTGAAGGTTCATATATACATCATATATGTAAAATAAAAGCATACCGAAAACAAATAATGGTTTATATTGTAAATATAACGAATTCTGTCAGAATCCAGGGCTAGAAATGCACAAATAACTACCCTAGCACCTACTGTCATATCGCGCTTGTCAGGTTAAGAAGATTATCTAAGAATGAAAAGGGTATAGAGTATTGATTAACTCCTAGATTTTCACAAATCCTTTATAATCTGACTGAAAACGTCTAGCCACAACTAGATTAATGTGAAGAGGTGTCATTGTTTTACTCAAAGGATTAATGTCTATCTAACTGCCTTGAGTGTTTCTATCAAAGTGGTGAAGGTGAAGGTATTACCTTTGCAACCGCACCTCATATAAACTTTGAAGAATGTTGAAATGGGACAGACTAGTAACACAATGCAAACAAAAATCCACTCCAACAGCTCCCTCTATCTACATCACCCCTCTTAACATTCTTCGAAAAGTAGATACGAGGTGCCTTTGTAAAGGCTCATCCCTCAATACCTTCACTTGACCTGACCTGGGACATTCGAATGTTTAACCCGGGATCAGCGAGGTTTTACTGGGCAAAGGCGGCGGGACTCTTCAAGATCCAAGGCCTAAAAAGAGCCTTTTAACCCTTTCTCCCCGGGCAGGCTTTATAAATGACGAATAGGCCTACCCGGGCGATCTGGCCAAAAAACGTTGTATGTAAACATAGGCCTATTTTTGTTATTTTAACTGCTAGAGAATCTCAAAATGTAGCCCTTACTTGTATCTGTAGACTGGCATTGAGTAGAGCTCTCTAGGTCAACTAGTTCAGTTGTGATGACGATTTTCATGGAGAGAATGTTGCTGCGGATTTAGCAATATCGGACACTTATAAACACTAGTTTTCGCTATACCTAGCACTGGCGGACAAGGTTGGACTTCTTCTTCTTGCCGAGGCTTGGCGTCGCAAAGATCGGCTTTGTAAACAAACGTTTCGCCGCGCAACTTTCAAAACACGCTTAATAGGCTTTCAAGCTTACGGATTTTAAAAGGACGCCCGGGCTCTGGCCCTTCGCAAGCCACGTCATTTTAAAATGCTGCCCGGGCGGGAAGGGTTAAAAGACCCCAGTGGCACTCAAAACAAAGGGATATGTGATTAAGTGAGATAATTCCCCTCCATACTAACTATCACTCCTCCACATGTGTCAACCCCCCCCCCCCTCCTTCAATTATCACCTATTTTTCCTCTTATTTCCTTGTTTAACGGTTTATTTACCGCGCCAATATCTCCCACCCGGTTTCAAGGTCATCTGGGACGCATATAGAGAGCGTGGCAAGAGAGAGACATTAGTCTGGCTTCAGGCCTCGAAGAGGGAGGGTGTATGTCTCGTGCGCCTCTCACCTCATGACTGGAGGGTCGGCAATAATTTGTCTTTTTCACCCCCCAAATACTATTCCCACTTGTTTTATTGCTGTTACATGTTAATATCTTCATATTAAACGTAAAATAGGCGCATATGAATAAGTAATAACGATATTTATCGGACAATGACGATTTTAGGCGGGAATGAACCAAAATATGCTCGCTTGGCGGGCACTTTTAAAAACCAATGGCGCGCTGTTGCCGGGTTATCATGAAGAAACTGGGAATCAAGATGGCACCCTGTGACCCAGCCAACCTATGTTTCATTCTGTTTATCTAGGTGTTCTACTGTCCTGCCTGCTTCACTTGAATCACTGTCCCCATGTTTTTTAATTAATTCCACGCTGTTTAGCCTATACTCTTCTCATTCGTGCTATGTTAAAGTTAAGATAAAGTAGCAGGGGATCTGATCTGATGGCTGGAGTAAAGTAGGAGAGTAGAATAATTTGGATAGAGGAAGAATAATTATGATGATGGCTGGAGTAAAGTAGGAGAGTAGAGTAGAGTAGGCCTACAGACCAGACCAGATGGCTGGAGTAAAGTAGGGAAGAAGAGCAATTGGACAGAGGAAGAACAAGCGGAGAAGTGAGAAGTACAGTAGAAGACTGAAAGTTCTCGGGCTCAGCCAAGTTGCTTCATTGTCGAGTACAGTAAATCGGAGTTGCGTTATTGAATAGTAAATACTGATGCAAAGGTGTGTTTTTGTAGCCCGCTTTTACTTTCCTGTTCTTTCGCTCTCTCTTATTCGTTCCTGTCTTCTTGTCCTCCTCTTCTTTATTATCTCCCTCTATTCCACAATTATATATATCCAAATTATTAAATTCAGTTATTGAAAGTCTCGATATTGGCGAATGAGGAAAAAGGGACTAGTTTTCGTACGTCTGGCAGTGAGGGGTTGAAGTGCAAGTTGCCTGCTGTTGCCACTTGCTCACGTCGTCCATCTGTCCATTTCTTCTTCACTCTTTAGCCCCCCTTTATTATCTTCCTTCCTACTCTCCCTTATTCATCGTCTCCTGTGTTATTTAGTCTCTCCTTGTTCTTAATTAACGTTGCTTTGGGTGTTATGTTCTGAGTCTATTGGTGTGTTTCCTTCCATTATTTCGTTTTCTCAGGGAATGTATTCACCCTCTCTATTTGCTCTCTTTTTTTTTTCTCTCTCTCTCTCTCTCTCTCTCTCTCTGCATTCTTTTAACTGATGCATTCTTATTTGGATATATTGAATGGATGGGAAAACAGTAAAAACACGGGGAGGAGCTTTGATTAGTAGTATTCCCTAGCATTTCGGGCTAAGCATAATGTATAGTTATATGTATAAACCAATAGTCTCTCAGATGTATAATATTATATGTATAAGACACTAGTCTCTGGTGTATAATTATACTGTATGTATAAACCACTAGACTCTCTGAAGATGGGTGATACAAAGCTCGAAACGTTAGAGAATAAAGAATCAAAGCCCTCGATCCTTTGTGTTTCCCCTGCCACCCAATCTATCCACATGTCAATATGAATTATCCACATTCCTGACCCCTTCAGAATACTATAGTCTGTTGTTTTCCAGCTGATGGTAAATTGCCATGGCCGTATCTTGATTGTTTGTGTAGAAATATTTTATAGCGAAATATGCTAATTATGAAAACTTGGCCTAAGGGGGGAGGGTTTATTTATTAGTATATATATATATATATACCGGTATATATATTTTTTTTTTTTTTTTTTTTTTTTTATTTTCCACCCTAGACCACAATAAAGTTAAACAATTATTCTAAAAATCCCCCTTCGCGATAAAATTGTACATTTTCAGTAGAAGAATGTCCCGGCCGAAGACCGATTCCTCCAATATTACAAGCTCGCTATTGCTCGTCAAAAATAATATAATTGACAACTAAATGGCACGAAAGGTCTTGATATTGATAAAGAAATGGGACGAAAGGTCTTAAAATCGACAAACTAATTGGGCGTACGTCTAATAATCTCAAACTAATGGGGCTAAACATGAGAGAGAAGGGGGTCCAGAAAAGGCCCTCCCCCTTAATATGACGTAGAGACAGAAGTTTCATATTTGTCTATGAATTATCGAGAAATCGGGGTCTAAGGAAATCTGTTAATCGGCTGACATAAAACCGAAAATAGGAGGCATTGCTTCATTATAATCTGGCTATAATTAGATGATTTTATGTAGTATAGGAAGGATCTCTTGGACTATAAAGGGAAAAAACTCTCTCTCTTAATTTTCCGACTTACATAATTTCTTCCTAACCTGAATAAAATCGTCTGCTGATGGTCAATAAATGGAAGAAACGCGTCCTGGTATATAGAAAGGGTTATTTCTGCCATACATACATATATGTCTCCCATCTTTTATATCCATATATAGTAGAGACCTACTCTAATCTGTGTTGAAATTCATATCATAACCTTATAACTTTTTATGAATATATAATTGGAGAACATAATAATTATTACCCATATTACATTTATGTTTTATTAAATTAATTGATTAATGTATTCATATATATTATTTGTTCTCTCTCTCTCTCTCTCTCTCTCTCTCTCTATATATATATATATATATATATATATATATATATATATATATATACCGGTATATATATATATATATATATATATATATATATATATATATATATATATATATATATATATATATATATATATATATATATATATATATATATAATTCATATAAAAAACACCCCTAAGACCTACCTTCAAGATAAATTTGTACATTTTTCGGAAGATAAATATCCCGGTCGAAGGTCATTTCCTAAATTGCAGGCTCGCAATTGTTTGCCAGGAAACGATCGATACCTAAATGTCACGCAAGGTCATAATATTGGCAAAGAAATGGGGCAAAAGGTTTTAAAATTGCCAAACTAATGGGCAGAAAGTCTTAAAATATCAAAACTAGCGGGGCTAAACATAAGGGAGAAGGGAGTCCTAAAAAAAAAACTCCCATTAAAATGTTCTTCGAACGCTGTAAAAACAAAACGGTTATGTTAAAGGCAAATTAGATAATTGGGTATATTGATAGTGATGTACAGGGGCCCTCATAAGTTATGTTCCTCTCCGTGATCTTATACATGGAAATATACTGTAATGCACATGATTTAATTACGAGTGCAGTTTCTTATGCATCTGACTAGCCAAGTGATAATTAAGAGAAACTACACTCACAATTAAATCATGTTAATTTTACTATCTCGCTTGCTCTCGCTCTCTCTCTCTCTGTTCCTTATAATTCCTGATAAAACTCATTCTCTCACTCTCACTCTCACATACACACACACCCTCTCTCTCTCTCTATTCCTTATAATTTCTAATAACACTCTCTCTTGCTATCACTCACTCTCACACACACTCTCACTCTCTCTTGCTATCACTCACTCTCACTCGTCTCTATTCCTTATAATTCCTAATAACACACACACACCACACACTCTCTCTCCGCCTACGTTAACATACTGTATATACATTCATTAATTTTTTTTCTTCAGGTCCAGTCTAGCCCGTCCACTTTCACCCACTTTCCCTTTCGTCGTCGCCCCCGCTCACTTTCCCCTTTCTTGTGACATTTATTATATTTTGTTTTCTGGCTATTATTAGACGATTTTATTCAGATTGGGAAGGGTGCTGTGGCATTCAGAGGGTCAAATGAGAGTCTACCCTTGTAATTCCCACATAGTCTAATAATTCGGTGTATTGGTTGAGATATTGACCTGAATCTTAGCAAGCATCTGGTCAGCCTTCTTATGCCACAACGAGACGCAGGTATCACGAACACAGTACAGTCACTTATATAAATTCGTGGACCCCTATGTTTTTATGTATGCAATTATAACTATCTGGATTGATTTTTTGGATGGAATAAGATTTTCAATAAACAGTGTGTATAGTTTTGTAGTTGATGTAGAGAAAATTATATTCATCAATTAGTTTCCAGAGATATGCTTCCATAGAATTAGAAAGAGGTGAGGTCCACGAATTGTTATGAGTGACTGTACATCCTTGCTAAGCCTTTAATACTTTGAAGCTCTGATGTGTTTTAGTAGTTTAGTTTGGCCATCATTAGACGATTTTATGCAGCTTAGGAAGCATATGTGGGTATTAAAAGGGTAAACACTATCTCAATCAACCCTTTGACTTCCATATGCCGTTATTAATCTGAATAAAATCGTCTAATAGTAGCCAGAAATGAGAACAGAAACGCGTGTTGGAGCTTGAAAGGGTTAATTCTAAGGATTTAAAACGTCTGACAGTAGCTAGAAGGAAAATATATCATCGACTGAAATCACTATTACTTTGGTTTTATGATCCGACATTCACGCTATCCCGCTGTTGTTAACCCTATTGGGGCTTCTGGGACCTCACCTGTTTCACCCCATTAGTTTGGCGATAATAAGACGGTTCACCCTATTCAGGTATCGATTTTTATTCTGGGCGAGCAATAGCGAGCCTGTAATTTAGACGATATTGGTCTTTGGCCCGGACATTTTTCTATCGACAAATGTATACAAATCTAGCTTTAAAGGAGTCCGTTGGGCATTTTTTGTTTTGTTTTCAAGGACGCCTGGGAAAGTGTTTCTGTTAGCCTAGAGGGCAAACTAAAATACATTGCTCGAAATTGGCAAAGACAAACTAAATCATCAATAATAATTGAACAAATTATCCTACTAACCCTCAATCTGTCGGTCCAGTTAGTGCTAATAATACAAATGTTGGCAAGTAGGCTACCCCCTTCCATCCCCACCCTGCGCGTTAAATTACTATGCCACTGTTTGTAAACAATGTAGGGGAGCACTTAATTAACTAACTAGACATGCTGTAAATATTAACACTCTTCATAACAGGTCTCTCTCTCTCTCTCTCTCTCTATATATATATATATATATATATATATATATATAGAGAGAGAGAGAGAGAGAGACAGAGCTCTCTCTCTCTCTCTATATATATAATTAAATAGGCCTATATAGGCTACTGTATAATTGTTATGTCTATATGCACGCCATCTGACTGAAAGGGTTAATCACTGGAATTCCTTTACCCTTTCCTTCCTGTCTCAACAGTCTCATACATTCTTCTTCAAACTATAATGTACAGGAGGGATATGGCTGTAAAGTCCTTAGTGTGTATTCACGTAGCTAGTCTTAATCCATCAATATTAACACCGCTTGATGGTACAGGTATTCATAATAACAAGATAGGTTATGGGATTGAAAGGCCTGACAATCCCCCCCCCCCCATCCAACCCCTCTTACTGACTTACCTACTTGGGGGGAGGAGGAGGGAGGAGGGCCACTCACCTCTGCACAGAGTTGCCAGGCGTCACTATTTACCCAGGAGGAAGAGGAGGAGCTGAGGAGGCAAGGAGAGGAGGAGAGTTTAGCAGTGTTGCCAATGTAGCCGCTTCTGCTATAGGATCAGGTTAGGTGTAAGGAGGATAAACCCCTTTAGTACCGGTGACGTCCTTTATATTATATTCTGGCAAATATTATACGATTTTATTGAGCTTAGGATGGACGTTTACTCATAAAAAGGCTACAAGCTATCTCAATAAATCCTTCCAGCTACCATATACAGTAGGCTATATACTGTATATATCCCTCCTAAGCTTCATAACATCGTCTTAATGCAGCTGAAATAAAATAAAAGATACGCTAACGGTACTGAAAGGGTTAAGGTGTACGGTTACTATAGTATGGTATTTGTCAAGGATAGCTGTGAGACCAAGGAAAGCCGGTATCACACGAGCGCATTTATCGTCAATATTGTCCTGGCAACTTATGAGGTCAACTAATATTATCTATTATCAGTCTAATCACTCTAGTTTCTTGACTAGTGCAAAAGGTCCCGGAAATGTCGGAAAATCTCTCTCTCTCTCTCTCTCTCTCTCTATATATATATATATATATATATATATATATATATATATATATATATATATATATATATATATATATATATATATATATATATATATATATATGTTTGTGTGTGTGTGTGTGTGTGTATACGGTAATCAACTTCCACCATCAATATCATGGCTAATATTGGTGCCCTATTGTGGAGGCATGCATGTAATGAAACCCAATATAAATCAAGGTATGGCCTCCTCCTAAAGAAAATTGATTTTTTAGCACAGACTAAACCAAAAGTTCACTACTGTATTTACATAGCTGGTCATTAACCTAACCTAACCTAACCTAACCTAACCTAAGCTAACCTGGGCATCCTGGGGGTTGCCGCCCCCAGACCCCCGCTGGTCTTGGGTTGAAAAGTGATAAAAAACACATATCTCTTACCTCATTATTCAAAGTTGTATTTGGTTTAATATGCACTTCCCAGGTCATTTTAACAGTTCTATTGCTTCTATATATATATCATATAATACACCATAGAATACGTTTTTAATAACTAGAAAAAGAGGCCTTCGATTAAACAATTACGTAAATCAATTTTAGACTATTGGTTTATGAACAGTAAACGCATGTTATTTATATGGCAAAGGTGGTGACACGTAGCGCTTTTGTGTACTAATCTAGCGGTCTAAGAGGATATCCTAAACCCTGAAGTCTTGAAAGGCATCAGTTGGGTGTTGCACGGTGTTGTGGGCATACGCGCGCCGCCGGGTGGGCTCCTGTGCGTGTGTATGTGTGTGTGTGTGTGTGCGCGCGGTCAGGTGAGAGGCAGCCTGTGTGTACCTACTACCAAGACCACTACTACTACTGCAGAAGGAAGGAGCGTAATGCTGGCTGCAGGGCGTGGCTATACAGTGGTTGGGGGCAAACAGTGACCTACCCACAAGAACCCTATGGAGGTAAAGTACTAATCACGTCATACCAACACACCGGGGGGTACTGAGGTCTTGTATACAGAAGTACTAGGGGTGGTTCTACTTCATGACACATACAAAGAAGTGCTAAAGACAATTAACGGGGGCACTGGCAAGGTACTGGTGATAACAACGATAGGTTAGCGCGGGTATTGCCGTATTGGTATAATGGTATTCTATTGGTGATGCAAGGTAGGCCTATTATGTACAGGACACTGTATAGTGTATTGGACGATTGTTGTTGTTATTGGCGTACTCTCATATCCAGGAGTTCGTATGTTATGTTCACCGTACGGTGAAAATAGACAGACTATTATCACGGTACGGTGAAAATACCCTGAGACGCTATTTTCACCCTATTTTCCCAGGCTAGTTTCATCATAATGTCATTTCACGTTAATTGACGTTTGGAAAGGAAAAGTGACAAAAAACTTGATTATGATATATAGGTCTCTCTCTCTCTCTCTCTATATATATATATATATATATATATATACACATACCGGTTACCGGTATATGAGGCAATATCAAGACTACCGTATCCGTAATGCCACAGAGAGTAATTTTGGGGTAGTTTAATATGGGGTGCTTAGTTTATAATTATGATAACATAGGGAGAGACAGTGATTGGTTAAAGGTGTAGTGTATAGACCACAGCAACCAGCCAACCACTGTAATTGTGACATGTTTACTTTGTGAGACCCACGCGGAGAGGGATGCTCCCGGGCGGCATAAGGTGTGGGGGTTGTGAAGGGTGATTATGGATTAGGAACAGGATCAGAAGAACGATTAGGATTTAGGATGATATTGGCTGGTGATCCTAGTTGTAAGAGTGGGACTAGGCTATCAACTACTGTATATGAGATGGGACTGTAACACCTCCGTCAACAAAGTATATGAAGGAGATAATATTATATACCGTACTAAAAATATGTGAGTGATATGACATCAGTGTGGCAGGGATGACGCTAGGCTAATACACTAATTTTGACAATACAAGGTGTGATGACGGCGTTGCGGCAAGGGTAGCATTCAAGGAGACTACTGCAGGACTCTTCTTCTTACCTCTGACCGGGTATAGGCTATCCTAGTGTTTACTAGCCTATACCCCTTTGAAAGGACATTAGCCTAACCTAACAACCTTACCTAACCTATCCTATATATAGGTGGAGGCTGCCGCCCCCACACCCCCGCTCTGACTTAGATTTTTGGTGTATTTGTCTGTGAAGTGGGTATTTTTCAGTTTGTGGATAACGAAAATCCTCCATGCGGACTATATGGAGAAAAATATGGCGAATCTATTGGTGCCTATTTTCCCTAATAAATTGTTTCTCATAACGTCGCACTAGTGTCCTTGAATATTATCGTATTTTCTTTTAGGTTTAATTTTGCAATCCCCACCCTCCTGAGCCGGGGGGGGGGTGGGGGGGGGCCCGAGGGGGGGGGGGGGGGGCCCCCCCCCCCCCCCCCCCGAAGGGCGGGGGAGGGGGCCCCGAAGGGCGGGGGGTCTGGTCTGGGGATGGTAGCCCCCAGTTTGAACTACTACTACTACTAATAATAATAATAATAATAATAATAATAACAACAACAACAACAATTGTCGGTTTATTGTTCATTGCAGCCCTGAGGCTGAAAATCTACAGTTTTTTCTTAGACCCAGGTACAGTACAATACTTATACGACCTTAACTACGAGGTCACATGCGACCTTTGGCGACTGAGGTGCCTGACTTCCCACCAAGTACAAACACAGATGCACTTTGTATGGGTGAGAAGATGTGTAGGCTAGTACAGGCTGATGGCAGCTTGGTTAGAGAGGAACCACGATACAATTATCTCTGTCGCTATGGCCGAAAAAACGTTTAGGATTCTGATGGTGGCTCGCGGCCCCTCGCGGTCAGCGCAAGACACAGCACCATAGACCTCTGGACCACAGCGACCCGTACTATGTATAGGATAGGTTAGGGCAATGGCCTTAATAGTACCGGTACAGGAGTATCTGTGTTTTTACTGTGTTTGCGTGGATTCTATCTAGATTAGAAAACCCTGCCTTCCCCGAACTCTCCCCTAGAGTGTCAGGATGGAGGGGCCATAATATTATGTTCAAAGGTAGCCATTTCCTACAGACTTATTGATGTCAAAATTGGAGGAATTATATATATATATATATATATATATATATATATATATATATATATATATATATATATATATATATATATATTCAGGGTGTTCCTGAAATGTATGTACGGTACCGTACAAGTTTTTAATGAGTGATAGGGAACACCAAAATAAACATTGTTATGCTGTCACGGAACAGCTATTTTCACCGTAGGCTACGGAGAAAATAGTCACTCCGTATTGTATTATAGATGGAATCATGGAAGTTACTAGCCTAATTATATATTAGTGGTGCAAGGTATGGCATGTGAAGACGAGGTATGTGTTTGTTGAGTAAGTCTGTGAGATAAGGAATACTAATAGAGATGGTACTGGTGTTATCCGGTTATCTTACCTGGTGGGGCTTCCTGATCTGACGTCAAAGACCAACTCTGACTGGAGGGAGGGAGGGTGTGTGGCCCAAACTAAAGATAGATACGCAAAGTCAAACTAGTCAAATTAGTATAACAATTAAAACACTAGTTGGTAGACTGATTTGGTGTATCTTTCACAGAGTATTTTGGCTAGGTGATACGATAATGACTTTTAGTAGTAGAAAAACTGAAAAGAAAAGACAAAAAAGTAGGAAAAGTGTGACTGATTTATTGTATCACAGTTATTGTATCAGTCAGTCAGTAGCCAACCCTTACTCCCACAAAGGGTAGGGAGGATCAGCAAGAGACACGAGAAAAGGAAACAAAGAGGTGACAGGAGAAGAACACATAATAACAGTATCAAATATGTATAATGGTTTACCGACATTCACACTGTGGGGTACCGGTAGTATATAAAGGTTTTTAAGTCAAGCCTCTCTCGATTAAGGGGAGATTTCCACTTGAGGGATTTTTTTCTTGACTCCTTTCTCCCTCATGTTTAGCCACATTGCTTTTCTAATTTTAAGACGTTCGCCCCATTATTTTGATTTTATGAACTTTCGACCCATTTCTGTAAATGTTAAGACCTTTCGTGCCATTTAGGTGTCGATTTTATCCTGGCGAGCGATAGCGAGCCTGTTATTTAAGAGGAACCGGCTTTCAGCCGGGACATTTTTCTACCGAAAAATGTACACATTTATCTTGAAAGGGGCTCAAGGGGGTGTAATCTTAAGCTTGATGGATATCTAGAGACCAAACTAAAAACCTCCCCTTAATTAAATCGTAGGCAGTGTCCACCAACCTTTAACTGTCTTCGTGGTGCGATGTATAAGGTGTTGATTTTTGGTGTGAGCATCCTGGGTTCGAATCCAGGGACTGCCACATGTGTTTGTAAATTTCATTAATCGATTTTAGGAGTATGGTTGGTTGTTGGAAGGAACATAATAATTGATATTGGTTCAGGAGTAATTTATCGAGAGGACTTCCCTAAGTGGTTAAGGCCCCATTAATTGCTCTTTCCATTCACATATGCATAGCCTACGTGAGTTGCAGTTGGGATGTGTTTACATGCTTAGTTTGATATGCAGGATTCGAAGTTGCATAATAAATCGTAGGCAGTGTCCACCAACCTTTAACTGTCTTCGTGGTGCGATGTATAAGGTGTTGATTTTCGGTGTGAGCATCCTGGGTTCGAATCCACGGACTGCCACATATGTTTGTAAATTTCATTAATCGATTTTAGGAGTATGGTTGGTTGTTGGAAGGAACATAATAATTGATTGAGTGACTGACTGCAGGGTGCCAAACCAAAGCAGAATACATTATTTTGAGTCGTTATTATTGTATATACAAAGATACATTTATGGTTTACAGTTCAGATTATGTCTTTGGAAGTGATAAAAGGGCCAATCCAATTAGATTTAAGGTTAATTTTCAAGTCTTCAAACAATATTGCTCTAGTTGGACACCCTAACTGACGGTTTGATTGATTGACTAATTGACTGATATACTAAATTACTTATTGACTGATTGGCTGCTTGACTGACTGATTGGCTGCTTGGCTGACTGATATACTAAATGACTTATTGACTGATTGGCTGCTTGACTGACTGATTGGCTGCTTGGTTGACTGATTGACTAAATGACTTATTGACTGATTGGCTGCTTGACTGACTGAATAAATGACTTATTGACTGATTGGCTGCTTGACTGACTGATTGGCTGACTGATTGACTAACTTATTGACTAATTGGCTGCTTGACTGACTAATTGACTAGCTTACTACTTGACTGGCTGAGTGACTGACTGGTTGATTAATTGACTGGGTACTTTGCTGACCTATTGTCTACGAATAAGTGAATAACTGACTGATTGACTTACTGACTGACTGATTGACTAACTGACTGATTAACTAACTGATTGGCTTAGGAACTGACTGGCTGACTGACTGACTGACTGACTGACTGACTATCTCGGTGGCCTCGCCTTGCCTTTACTTGACTTTATAGTAAGGAGAGGTTTTTGTCCTTATTTTCTGGGCCTCCTTCTCCCTCATGCTTAGCCCCCACTTGTGTGAAGATATTAAGACATTCGCCCCATTAGTTTGGCGATTTTAAGAATTTTCGCCACATTTTTGTATTTTATGACCTCTGTGTGTGTGTGTGTGTGTGTGTGTGTGTGTGTAATAATAATAATAATAATAATAATAATAAACGGTTTATTAAAGAATGGCAGCCTCATGAGCTGAAAATACACATTTTACAATTTAGTGGATGAACATGAGATGTACAGATATGAGGATGGTAAGCTTAGTTTACAAACAAAATAAATAAATACAATAATGATGCATGTGCAGAATACAAATTATCATAAAATAACCATGAGAGTAAGTGATATACAGTACATTTACACATTTATTAACTTACTCATATACAGAACATATGTATATACACGTACGTGCGCACATACATATACATACATATATAGGAACATAAGAACATGCAGTAAGTGTGCACATGTCCGTATACACAAACGCTCACGTATGCACACAGACATACATACATACAGAAACTGTTTTGGTAAGTGAGGTAAAGAGGGTGCGGGTACTACAATGGGAGGTTAATCCTCGGTAGTGCAGGTGTGTGTGTGTGTGTGTGTGTGTGTGTGTGTGTGTGTGTGTGTGTGTGTGTGTGAGACAGAAGGCGAAATATGGAAGAGCTGGGCGTTCTATTGTTAAGGGTGGAAATACATGGATGAAGATACGCGAACACTTAATAATAGATAATGCTTATGTGTGTGTGTGTGTGTGTGTGTGTTTAATAATAACAAATTTGAACACATGAACTACAGTGCAGACCGAAATATGAATATCCACACATACACAGCAGATGACGGCTCTTTCATTGATACTAATGATTATGTAAAAGATCTTGGTATTACACTCAGTCGAGATGGTACATTTGGAATGCATATAACCAATGTGGAAAAGAATGCTCGTAACCAAGCTGGATGGATCCTACGAACCTTCCGAACACGTGACATGATCCCCATGCTGACGCTCTACAAGTCACTGGTCATTCCACTGTTGGAATATTGCTGTTAGCTATGGAGCCCATGGAAGGTGGGAGACAAGCAATTACTCGAAGCAGTTCAACGCTCATTCACCAATAAAATCTCTGCCGTCCAACACCTAGACTACTGGGGGAGGTTGGAAACTCTCAAGCTTTTCTCATTAGAAAGACGCAGGGACAGATATGCCATCTTATATGTCTACAAAATATTGATTGGCATCACAACCAACAACCTTAATATAGGTTTTCACATCCATCAACGACTGGGCCGTCTCTGCCACATACAGCGGGTACACCCCAGAGCAGCCACCAGAGTTAAGACGCTCAAGGAGAACGCCTTTGCGACACGAGGACCTGTTCTCTTTAACGCCCTACCCAGATATCTGCGTGACTCAACTGAACCAAGTCTCGAGAAATTTAAAAATCAACTGGACAAATTTCTCTGGACACTACCTGATCAACCCAAACTGCCCCACTACCACCTCCGCGCCGCTAGCAACAGCATCATGGACCAGCTGGCGCAGAGACGGGCAGATGGAATGTACTAGTGGTGGCGCATCAGCGTGACCACGGGCGGCGGACAACACTGCCTGCAACTACTACCAACAGGACCTACAGGTAGGTGTGTGTGTGTGTGTGTGTGTGTGTGTGTGTGTGTGTGTGTGTGTGTGTGTGTGTGTGTGTGTGTGTGTGTGTGTGTGTGTGTGTGTGTGTGTGTGCTACGTACGTGTGCTACGTACGTGTGCACCGGCCAGTCATAGGCCAGTCATAGGAGTGCATGTTTGTGTACGTGCATTTGTGCTTGTACCGGTCCGGTATATGTGTACATGTATGTGTGCGCGTCTGTGTATGTTGAAGGCCACACCCCTTTCCTTGTACACACACGCACACACGCACACACAGGAGGTGCTTTATGGGTGAAATTGCTACCTGTCCCAATTAGTCGCCATTGTGTTTACCTATTAGCCGCCATTGTGTTAACCTATTAGTCGCCTTTGTGTTAACCTATTAGTCGCCTTTGTGTTAACCTATTAGTCGCCATTGTGTTAACCTCTTAGTCACCATTGTGTTAACCTCTTAGTCGCCATTGTGTTAACCCTTTTAACATTGAGGACGCGTATCTGGATTTGCCTTCCTTGGCCTGGGAGACTCGATCATTCCCTCTGTGTATGTGTGTATGACAAACTAAGTACCGTTATGTATATTTACGTCACCTTGGTATTAGAATAGTATAGCCTTGACCTTGGAGACTCGATTATTCTCTGTCGTATTTCTTACCGGTATGTGTTAATGTTTTGTTCCCAGTCCCCAGGTGTATCATTATAACAGTTACAAAGTTATATAGGCTATGTGTGTCTTGTTTCCTGCCTTGCTCTGCTGATCAATTGAAGGTGAATAGTAACAGGTTTAGTAAAGCTAGGGTACCCTATATAAGGCGGGTTTTTTTCACTCGTTTTGTTTGACGATATAAAGACGTATCGCCCCATTAGTTGACTGATTATAAGACGTTTCACCTCATTAGCTTGGTGATTATATGACGCGTCACCCCATTCAGGTGTTGATATATATTGGGCGAGCGATAGTGATCCAGATATTAGGTGAAGTCGGTCTT
Source organism: Paralithodes platypus (assembly GCA_032716605.1). NCBI lineage: Eukaryota > Metazoa > Arthropoda > Malacostraca > Decapoda > Lithodidae > Paralithodes > Paralithodes platypus. The sequence goes on from CM064574.1 coordinate 1,679,265, forward strand.
CAGCCGGGATATTAAAACAAAAAAAGTACAAATTTGGCTTGAAGGGAGGACTGGAGCGCGTTTTTTTTTAAGGTCTAGGGAGCAAACTATGAATACAGTGCTCGGACATGGCAAAAACAAAAAACAAAAAATCCAAAACTTCAATAATATTAGAATTAATAATGAAAAGAACATGAGTCAACATTGCCACTTATAAATTTTGCTAGCCTACTTATAAGTTTATTGCATACATTTTCGATACCTAAAAGACACTATACCGGTAAATGTTCGAATTGAATTCTTTTATGATATAGGCCTACATTTTGTTCGAAAACTATTAGGCTTTAGAAAGAAAGAAACAAACACTAGGGAAAAGCACAATAAATAACACACAAGGAAAAGAACACATACACGCACACACAAGGAAAAGAACACAGGATACACGCACACACAAGGAAAAGAACACAGGATACACGCACACACAAGGAAAAGAACACAGATACACAAGGAAAAGAACACAGGATACATGCACACACAAGGAAAAGAACACAGGATACACGCACACACAAGGAAAAGAACACAGGATATACGCACACACAAGGAAAAGAACACAGATACACGCACACACAAGGAAAAGAACACAGGATACACGCACACACAAGGAAAAGAACACAGATACACGCACACACAAGGAAAAGAACACAGGATACACGCACACACAAGGAAAAGAACACAGGATACACGCACACACAAGGAAAAGAACACAGGATATACGCACACACAAGGAAAAGAACACAGGATACACGCACACACAAGGAAAAGAACACAGGATACACGCACATACAAGGGAAAGAACACAGGATACACGCACACACAAGGAAAATAACACAGATACACGCACACACAAGGAAAAGAACACAGGATACACGCACACACAAGGGAAAGAACACAGGATACACGCACACACAAGGAAAAGAACACAGATACACGCACACACAAGGAAAAGAACACAGATACACGCACACACAAGGAAAAAAACACAGATACACGCACACACAAGGAAAAAAACACAGGATACACGCACACACAAGGGAAAGAACACAGGATACACGCACACACAAGGGAAAGAACACAGGATACACGCACACACAAGGAAAAGAACACAGATACACGCACACACAAGGAAAATAACACAGGATACACGCACACACAAGGAAAAGAACACAGATACACGCACACACAAGGAAAAGAACACAGATACACGCACACACAAGGAAAATAACACAGGATACACGCACACACAAGGGAAAGAACACAGGATACACGCACACACAAGGAAAAGAACACAGGATACACGCACACACAAGGGAAAGAACACAGGATACACGCACACACAAGGAAAAGAACACAGGATACACGCACACACAAGGAAAAGAACACAGGATACACGCACACACAAGGAAAAGAACACAGGATATACGCACACACAAGGAAAAGAACACAGGATACACGCACACACAAGGAAAAGAACACAGGATACACGCACACACAAGGGAAAGAAAACAGGATACACGCACACACAAGGAAAATAACACAGATACACGCACACACAAGGAAAAGAACACAGGATACACGCACACACAAGGGAAAGAACACATGATACACGCACACACAAGGAAAAGAACACAGATACACGCACACACAAGGAAAAGAACACAGATACACGCACACACAAGGAAAAAAACACAGATACACGCACACACAAGGAAAAAAAAACAGGATACACGCACACACAAGGGAAAGAACACAGGATACACGCACACACAAGGGAAAGAACACAGGATACACGCACACACAAGGAAAAGAACACAGATACACGCACACACAAGGAAAATAACACAGGATACACGCACACACAAGGAAAAGAACACAGATACACGCACACACAAGGAAAAGAACACAGATACACGCACACACAAGGAAAATAACACAGGATACACGCACACACAAGGGAAAGAACACAGGATACACGCACACACAAGGAAAAGAACACAGGATACACGCACACACAAGGGAAAGAACACAGGATACACGCACACACAAGGAAAAGAACACAGGATACACGCACACACAAGGAAAAGAACACAGGATACACGCACACACAAGGAAAAGAACACAGGATACACGCACACACAAGGAAAATAACACAGGATACACGCACACACAAGGGAAAGAACACAGGATACACGCACACACAAGGAAAAGAACACAGGATACACGCACACACAAGGGAAAGAACACAGGATACACGCACACACAAGGGAAAGAACACAGGATACACGCACACACAAGGAGCAGAACAAAGGATACACGCACACACAAGGAAAAGAACAAAGGATACACGCACACACAAGGAGAAGAACACAGGATACACGCACACACAAGGAAAAACCACAAGGAAAAACACACACAAGGGAAAAACACACAAGGGAAAAAAACACACACAAGGCAAAAACACACACAAGGGAAAAACACACACACACAAGAAAAACACACACACAAGAAAAACACACCAGGGAAAAACACACGCACAAGGAAAACAAAATAAAACGCACTCTCAAGGAACACACAAAGACATATACGCAAGGGAAAAACACTAAAAAATACACATGGAGAAAAAAAAAAAAAAAAAAAACAGCAACACAGGAAAGAAATACACAACGGAAACAGATAAGGATAAGAACAAAACGACACACACACACACACACACACACACACACACACACACACACACACACACACAGGAGCGGATCCAGCTCAGGCTTAAGGGGGGGGGGGGGGGGGCTGATATATACATGAGGGGCGCCATAACTTTATATGTATTGTATTTCAGATAAAATGCAGTATATATCAGATGTAAGGGCGCAATTTTGGTCACTAAAGGGGGGGGGGGGGGGCTGCCGCGGCCCCCCCCCCCCCCGGATCCGCCACTGCGGCGGTGACACACACAACCGGAAATCGTGTTCGTGTGAGTTTAGTAAGGCCTTTTCACAGAGATATTCATATTATCCCTATCACAATCAATGTTAGCTCCACATGACTACCGGTACGTATATTATACTCCTAGATACCACTAGACGATTTTAGTTAACTCTGGAAAGGCCTACTGCATGCTGTTGAATATCAAGGGTATAAAATGGGTATGGACAAATAGTTGGGCATGAAAAGGGTCTATAAAGTGTACGTAATTATCTACCCTATTATATGTACAGTTGCCCACATAATTACTTTTCCTCTCCGTGCTCTTATACATAGAAATATAATGGGCATGATTGAATTACGAGCGTAGTTTCTTTTGCAGTGAAAGATTGAGAGTGAGAGAGAGTGAGAGTGAGTGAGTGAGTGAGAGTGAGAGTGAGAATGAGACAACAACAATACGTCTATCCAAATAGTTACCAGTATATAAATATATATATATATATACCGGTATATTAAGTAGTCTATCAGTCGTAACAAACGGGTTCTAGATAGCTTACCAAAATAACCTGATAAACCCCTTTCAGACCTGTCATGTCTGTTTGTTCATAATTTACCTATAATTAGACGATTTTATGCAGCTTAGAACGATCTGTGGGAGTTAAAAATTATTAAATAAGAGTTGGAGGTCTTTAAATTGCTATGAGATCCTTTCGAAACTAACTTTAATAACCTAATAGTTGCCTGAAGCTAATGAAAAGTACGTGACCGGTACTGAAGGGGTTAACCTGATGACCGACAGTGTAACCTCCTTCTGACCCGTGTGTGACCTTTGCTGCTGTGACCTCTATTGACCAACGCCTGGGCGGGACGGGCGTGTGACCTATTGTAGTAAGGGGGAAGGGTTTATTTTTTGGTCAAATATTTCATATATGTATTATTTTTTAGTTTCCTCCCTAGACCTCCATCAAACTTAAAAACACATCCATTAGATCCCCCTTCTAGATTAATTTGTACATTTTTCGGTAGAGAAATGTCTTGGCCGAAGGCCGGTTCTTCCAAAATTACAGGTTCAATATTGTTCGCCAGGAATAAATCGACACCTGAACAGCACGAAAGGTCTTAATATTGACAAAGAAATGGGGCAAAAGGTCTTAAAATCGACAAACTAATGGGGCACACATCTTACAATCTGAAAACTAATGGGGCTAAACATGAGGGAGAAGGGGGTCTAGAAAAAACGACCCATCTCCCCTTAAGGGCAGGTTGTTTTGTTCTGGAGTGTGAGAGAGAGAGAGAGAGTGAGTGAGTGTGTGTGTATAATGTATAATAAGATACGGTAATAAATAGGACCCATACATACCCCGACCAAACATCCCTCACGCCGCCACGTCCACACAAGGAAATTAAGGGGAGATGTGACCCCCTTCTCCCTCAGGTTTAGCCCCTTTTTTATTTTGAGAATGCAAGACTTTCGCCCTATTAGTTTGGCGATTTTTTAGGACCTTTCGCACCCTTTTCTTTGTCAATATTAAGAGTTGTCGTGTCATTTAGGTGTCGATTTTTTCCTGGAAGAGCGATAGCGCCATAGCGGGCCTGTAATTTAGGAGGGAACCGGCCTTCGGCCTTCGGCCTTGACATTTTTTCTACTGAAAAATTTACAAATATATCTTGAAGGGGGATTTTTTTTTTTTTTTTTTTTTTATTTTTTATTTTTTTTTTTTTTTTAAAGTTTGATGGAGGTCTAGGGAGGAAACTAGACACACAATATATATACCGGTATATCAAATCGACCAAAAAGTGAACCAACTCCCCTTAAATGTAGCTGAAATCAAATAAACAATACGTCACCGGTATAGTGAAAGGAATAACACTGCTTCCGTCTGTGTGAGCTTGCCATGGTAATTTCCCATGCAGCAACGTCACTCTCTCCCACGTGACAACAACCCAGCCTGGTGGGTGACTTAAGGGGAGGATTTCCACTTGAGGGATTTGTTTTTTCGTGACTTCTTTCTCCCTCATGTTTAGCCCCATTGCTTTTCTCATTTTAAGACGTTCGCCCCATTATTTTGACGATTTTAAGAACTTTCGACCCATTTCTGTCAAATTTAAGACCTTTCGTGCCATTTAGGTGTCGATTTTATCCTGGCGAGCGATAGCGAGCCTGTAATTTAAGAGTAACCGGCTTTCAGCCGGGACATTTTTCTACCGAAAAATGTAAAAATGTATCTTGAAAGGGGCTCAAGGGGGTGTAATCTTAAGCTTGATGGATATCTAGAGACCACTAAAAAAAAAAAACTTAAGGAGTTAGTGGCTATTTTTTGTTTTTGTTTTGGCCTATTAATGTATTAATGTCTGTGTTTGTTCGTTGTTTTATGTTGTGTTTTGTGTTTTCCCTGTTCTTGCTCTGTCTTGAGGCGGCCATCCCCCCAGAAACAAAAAAATAATAATATAGAATTAAATAGAAAATAAAAATAAAAAATGGGACAAGTGGGGATTGGGCCTGAGCATATAGATAGATAGATAGATAGATAGAATGTACAGTAGGCCTATATGTTCATAATATTTTTAGTTTCCTTGCTAGACCTCCATCAAGCTTAAACAAACAACCCCTAGACCCCCCTTTAAGAATAATTTGTACATTTTTCGGTAGAAAAATGTGCCGGCCGAAGGCCGGTTCCTCTTAAAATTACAGGCTCGCTATCGCTCGCCAGGATAAAATCGACACCTAAATGGCACGAAAGGTCTTAAAAATGACAACAAAATGGTGTGAAAGGTGTTAAAATCGTCAAACTAATGGGCCGAACGTCTTATAATGTGAAAACTAAATGGGGCTAAACATGAGGAAGAAGGGAGGGGGGGGGGGGGGGCAGAAAAACGACCCATCCTCGTAACTTGTGACTTGAGCAAGGTGGGGTGGTGGGGTGTGGTGGTGTGTGTTATAGGGTATTGAATCTATTATATTATACACACACACAGTTCTTGGGAAGCCCAGCCCAGCCCAGCCCGCTATAGCTATTATAGATATAGTGTTGTTATGTCTGCTGCTCTGACTGACAAGGGTGGGTGTGTAGTTGCCTGCTAACATACATGGCTCATTAGTAATTCTAGCTCCCTTTCTCCCTCATGTTTAGCCCCATCAATATTTTCAGATTTTATGACGTTCGCCCCATTAGTTTGTCGATTTTAAGGCCTTTCACCCTATTTCTTTGTCAATATTAGGACGAATCGTGCCATTTAGGTGTTGATTTGTTCATGGCGAGCGATAGCGAGCCTGTAATTGTAGGAGGAACCGGCCTTCGGCCGGGAAATTTTTCTACTGAAAAATGTACACATTTATCTTCAAAGGGAGTCTAGGGGTGTTTTTCTAAGTTTGATGGAGGTCTAGCGAGGAAACTAAGAAATAAAGGCATACATGAATTAATAGGAAAACACAAAAAAGCCGGCCCATCTCCTCTTAAAAGACGGGAATATGTCTCTCGCTTGACACCCATGACCTGGTAACTTAAGAATGGTGGTGTTAGGGTATTTGGTATAAACAGTTCTTGGGAAGCCCAGCAAGCTAGTATTGTTATGTCTGCTCTGACTGAGAAGGCTGTATAGTTGCTTCCTAACATACATCTACTGGTCTACTGGTTGAAATGGTCTACTGGTTGAAATGGTCCACTGGTTGAAATGGTCTACTGGTTGAAATGGTCTACTGGTTGAAATGGTCTACTGGTTGAAATGGTCTACTGGTTGAAATGGTCTACTGGTTGAAATGGCCTACTGGTTGAAATGGCCTACTGGTTGAAATGGCCTACTGGTTGAAATGGCCTACTGGTTGAAATGGCCTACTGGTTGAAATGGCCTACTGGTTGAAATGGTCTACTGGTTGAAATGGTCTACTGGTTGAAATGGCCTACTCGTTGAAATGGTCTACTGATTGAAATGGTCTACTGGTTGAAATGGTCTACTGGTTGAAATGGTCTACTGGTTGAAATGGCCTACTGGTTGAAATGGTCTACTGGTTGAAATGGTCTACTGGTTGAAATGGTCTACTGGTTGAAATGGCCTACTCGTTGAAATGGTCTACTGGTTGAAATGGTCTACTGGTTGAAATGGTCTACTGGTTGAAATGGTCTACTGGTTGAAATGGTCTACTGGTTGAAATGGCCTACTGGTTGAAATGGCCTACTGGTTGAAATGGCCTACTGGTTGAAATGGCCTACTGGTTGAAATGGCCTACTCGTTGAAATGGCCTACTCGTTGAAATGGTCTACTGGTTGAAATGGTCTACTGGTTGAAATGGCCTACTGGTTGAAATGGTCTACTGGTTGAAATGGCCTACTGGTTGAAATGGCCTACTGGTTGAAATGGACTACTGGTTGAAATGGTCTACTGGTTGAAATGGCCTACTGGTTGAAATGGCCTACTGGTTGAAATGGCCTACTGGTTGAAATGGCCTACTGGTTGAAATGGCCTACTGGTTGAAATGGCCTACTGGTTGAAATGGCCTACTGGTTGAAATGGCCTACTGGTTGAAATGGTCTACTGATTGAAATGGCCTACTGGTTGAAATGGCCTACTGGTTGAAATGGTCTACTGGTTGAAATGGCCTATTGGTTGAAATGGCCTACTGGTTGAAATGGCCTACTGGTTGAAATGGCCTACTGGTTGAAATGGCCTACTGGTTGAAATGGCCTACTCGTTGAAATGGCCTACTCGTTGAAATGGCCTACTGGTTGAAATGGCCTACTGGTTGAAATGGCCTACTGGTTGAAATGGCCTACTGGTTGAAATGGCCTACTGGTTGAAATGGTCTACTGGTTGAAATGGTCTACTGGTTGAAATGGCCTACTGGTTGAAATGGCCTACTGGTTGAAATGGCCTACTGGTTGAAATGGTGTAATGGTTGAAAATGGTCTACTGGTTGAAATGGTCTACTGGTTGAAATGGCCTACTGGTTGAAATGGTCTACTGGTTGAAATGGCCTACTGGTTGAAACGGCCTACTCGTTGAAATTGTCTACTGGTTGAAATGGTCTACTGGTTGAAATGGTCTACTGGTTGAAATGGTCTACTGGTTGAAATGGCCTACTGGTTGAAATGGTCTACTGGTTGAAATGGCCTACTGGTTGAAATGGCCTACTGGTTGAAATGGCCTACTGGTTGAAATGGTGTAATGGTTGAAAATGGTCTACTGGTTGAAATAGCCTACTGGTTGAAATGGTGTAATGGTTGAAATGGCCTATTGGTTGAAATGGTCTACTAGTTGAAATGGCCTACTGGTTGAAAATGGTCTACTGGTTGAAATAGCCTACTGGTTGAAATGGTGTAATGGTTGAAATGGCCTATTGGTTGAAATGGTCTACTAGTTGAAATGGCCTACTGGTTGAAATTGTCTACTGGTTGAAATGGCCTATTGGTTGAAATGGTCTGGTTGAAAATGGCCTATTGGTTGAGATCTAGTGCTTTAACATGGGCTACTGGTTAAAATGGTCTGCAGATTGAAATGTACTGGTTGAGATATACTGGTTGAAATGGCCTACTGGTTGAGATTTACTGATTGAAATGGTCTACTGGTTGAAATGGTGTACTGGTTGAAATGGCGTACTGGTTGAAATAACGTACTAGTTGAAATAATGTACTGGTTGAGATCTACTGATTGAAATGGTGTACTGGTTGAGATCTACTGGTAAACTAGGTTACTTGTTGAGTGCACTAGAACCCATGACGGGGCGTTCTGACGAGGGTGACAATATGGCCGACTTGTATAACCAGATGGCGACTCGCTCTAGTAAATATTTATGATACAAGGATTGAAAGGTATATCACCATCATTAAGGGAAGATTTCCACTTGAGGGACTTTTTTCTTGACCCCTTTCTCCCTCATGTTTAGCCCCATTGCTTTTGAGATTTTAAGACGTTCGCCCTAGTAGGCCTAATTAGGACATTTTAAGACATTTTGCCCCATTTCTGTCAATTTTAAGGCCTTTCATGCCATTAAGGTGTCAATTTTTTCCTGGCGAGCGATAGCGAGCCTGTAATTTAAGAGCAACCGGTCTCCGGCCAGGAAATTTTTCTTCCGAAAAATGTACAAATTTATCTTGAAAGGGGGTCTACGGGGTGTAATTTTAAGCTTGATGAAAACGTAGGGAACAAACTAAATACCCCTTAAACCGAATATATATTTTTCATACAATTTGTCCTTACATTATCAATATATCCAATGATAATATATATATATATATATATATATATATATATACCTTTTATTATAGGCCCTACCCTACTTCTTATCACTATCAATATAACCAATGATTATATATACCTTTTATCATAGCTTTCTTATCACTATCAATAAACCCAATGATTTTTATATACCTTTTATCATAGCTTTCTTATCACTATCAACACACTCAATGATTGCATATACCGGTACCTTTTTCACACCTCTTTTCCTATCACTATCAATGTACCCAATAATTGCATATACCTTTTCATACCTGTTTTTCTTCTCACTACCATTACTGTATATCCAATTACCGTATTGTATTTACCTTTTTCATACCTTGCTTTGGACCTACCTTTCATCTAGCCTTGATAATTATAGACGGTGTGATGGGGGAGACAATATGGCGGACATGTATAAAGAGACAACGACTCGTTCTTCTGACAGGGTGGTATAAATATTAGGGGGGGGGGGGTTTACTGCAGAGAGAGAGAGAGAGAGAGAGAGAGAAAGAGAGAGAGATAAGAGAGAAGTGTAAACATTTGGGTGGTTGGTTTACTCAAAGTATATATACATTAACTTTTATATACCGGTATATAAACTTTTACTGCCCGCTGAAAGGAACTAAATTTGATAACCCATATTTACCGCTCTACAGAGTGGATGTAGGCAGATAATTATACATTTGTATGCAATCATTATTTGTGATACAATAATTCAATAACAATTGGGCACACCATATCGATGTATTTGCCATGTACAGTCGCGCTAATAAGTCATGTCCCAGCTGTCATTACGTTTGGCTTGCTCTGTGCTGTATTAATGTCTGTCAGATGTTGAATATGGTGGGTTAGTGTAGGAACATGTTTGTATATTTCACTCAATATGAAGAAATGAAGCTTAGGTATTGCTGATACCTATTATTGATCAAAACACACTTGGTGCCGAGACATCACTTATTAGCGCGACTGTACACCATGGACCCATATTACTATTCAAAAGATGAAAACAGGCAGCACAGTTTCTTGAGATAAGAGATAAAGATAAGCCTCGTTCACGGAAGCATGATGACAACTGTGTGTGAGAGAGAGAGAGAGAGAGAGAGAGAGAGAGAGAGAGAGAGAGAGAGAGAGAGAGAGAGAGAGAGAGAGAGAGAGAGAGAGAGAGAAGGGAAGTGACTGTGAGGAAGTAAGTTAAGCAGCTTACAATTGTATATTATTGTAGGCAGACGAACTGATATCTTAGTAGTTCATTAGAGAAGGTATACACATACACTCCCTCTCTCTCTCTCTCTCTCTCTCTCTCTCTCTCTCTCTCTCTCTCTCTCTCTCTCTCTCTCTCTCTCTCTCTCTCTCACTCTCACACACACACATAGGAAGTGAGAGAGAGCCTTCAGAACGACAGATGGATAGTTAGTCTGATATATATACTGAGTTGCATAGATTTACATAAATATACTTGCCGTACAGACCTTTAAATCCCAGCGAGGTGGTGAGGTCTTAATTCTAGTAGAGATGGCAAACCCGAGAGTAAAGGAAAGTGGAAGGAAATGATAGCAAAGAAGAAGACGGAGAGAGAGAGGTGAGGAAATAGAAAGAGAGAGAGAGAGAGAGAGAGAGAGAGAGAGAGAGAGAGAGAGAGAGAGAGAGAGAGTGATAGTGTCTATAGCCTAAATGAGACAATAAACAAAGTAAATAAAGTATCAACCCTCGTATTTCTCAGTATCATTTTATGCCCAGGATTTTATGGAACTTAGCCTACACCATTTTTACTTAAGCAAACATTTATTTATTTATATATTTATTTAAGGGGAGGTATTTAGTTTGTTCCCTGGACCTCCATCAAGCTTAAAATTACACCCCCTTGAGTCCCTTTCAAGATTTTTTTTTAAATTTTTCGGTAGAAAAATGTCCCGGCCGAAGGCCGGTTCCTCTTAAATTACAGGCTCGCTATCGCTCGCCAGGATAAAATTGACACCTGAATTGCACGAAAGGTCTTAATATGGGGTGAAAGTTCTTAAAATCGCTAAACTAATGGGGCAAACGTTTTATAATATCAAAAGCAATGGGGCTAAACATGAGGGAGAAAGGGGTCAAGAAAAAAAATCCTCAAGTGGAGATCTCCCCTTAAGAATTTCAAGGGGAAGGAGTTGCTTTTACTCCCTCGTATTTAGTTCCATTAGCTTTGAGGGTTTAAGACGTTCGTTCCATTAGTTGGGCGATTTTGACACCTTTCGTCCCATTTCTTTGTCAATATTAAGACTTTTCGTGTCAATTACGTGTCGATTTTTTCCTGGCGAGCGATAGCGAGCCTGTAATTTAAGAGTAACCGGCCTTCGGCCTGGAAATGTTTCTATCAACAAATTTACAAATATATCTTCAAGGAGGGTCTTGGGCGGGTGTTTTTATAAGCTTGATGGAGGTCTAGGGAGGACACTTTAAAACGATAATAGAAAAATACACAAATAAACAAATAAATACTCCCTTAATACCCCCTTAATTTGAGTATAATTATGTGTTATTTAATTGGGTGCGGACAGGAAAGGGAGTGGTTTGTGTGTGTGTGTGTGTGTGTGTGTGTGTATATACTGTATGTGTGTGTGTGTATGTGCTAGCCCGTAGCCTAGTAGGTAGAGCTCTCGTCTCACACACGAGGGGTCGGGGGTTCAATCCCCGGCCGGGCGGAGACAAATTGGGCTTGTCTCCTTTCATGTGTTAGCCTCAGTTCACCTAGCTGTAAATAGGTACCTGGAATAAGTGGACGACGTTGTGACGTCCCATCTGGGGTTGGCAAAAATGGTACAAGGCGAGATGGGTATCATATGGTTCACCTAAGCTGATGGCTACCTAAGCCTTCGGGCGAGACGGTACCGTCTATAGTGAGAATGGTACCATACAGATCCGCCCTAAGCCTTCGTTTCCGATGTCGCCAATTGGCTAAAATACAGACTACACACACATCCACAGCCATTCCAACAGTACATAAAACACTTAACATGCATTTCACGCAATACATTCCCAGTTAAGGAGGCGCGATAATAATGAGCTTAGCTCGCATTGCGTGGATTCCCCTTGACGAACAAGTAACTGAGTAAGAGTAACACATACAGGCACATACATACACACACACACATTGTCTCTCTCTCATACACACACACTAGGTAAACAGGAAACATGATACCCTTGTCTACCTGTCTGTCTCACCTCTATCAACACTTTCTATTCTATATATAATCTTCAGACTATACCCTGTTCCTAATAGGTAGGCCAAAACTCTTGAATATTAACCTCTATAACTCAAGCCAGGGTAGAGGTGTGGAATAATATTAACCTATATGACTCACGAACAACTAGAGTAATCGAGCTAATATTTCTACCATTTGGGAAGGGTCAGCCAGGAAATAGGTGTGGAATAATATTAACCTCTGATTCACGAACAACTAGAGTAATCGAGCTAATATGTCTACCATTTGGGAAGGGTCAGCCAGGGTAGAGGTGTGGAATAACATTAACCTATATGACTCACGAACAACTAGACTAATCGAGCTAATATGTCTATCTTTTGGGAAGGGTCAGCCAGGAAAGAGATGTGGAATAACTCTTGGACATTTACCTCTATAGCTCACGAACAACTTGAATGATGGAGCTAATATTTCTACCATTTGGGAAGGGTCCGCCAGGGAGGTGTGAAAATGTACAGTCCATTTGCTCCAGCCCTTTTTGAGTTATAGAGGTTAAGGGTTACGATTTCTGGCCTGCGTATTTGGAACAGGCTATAGTATTACACCATTTAAGGGAGGGGAGTATGTATTTAAGGGGGGGGGCGTATGTATTTAAGGGGGGGTATGTATTTAAGGGGGGCTATGTATTTAAGGGGGGGTATGTATTTAAGGGGGGTATGTATTTAAGGGGGGGTATGTATTTTTGCATTTATGGATCTTGTGATTTATCATGCTCGCTATCGCTCGCCAGGAACAATTCGACACCTAAATGGCACGATAGGTCTCAATATTGACAAATCAATGGGGCGTTAAGTATTAACATCGCCAAACTTATGGGCCGAATTTCTTAAAATCTTTAAAAAAAAAAAACAATGAGGCTAAACATGAGGGAGAAGGGGAGCCCGAATTCCCCCCCCCCCCCCCCCCCCCTCCCCCCTTGAGAATAAGTCCCAAGCGCATATTATTTTTGCCTGGACCCCCTGGATGAGAGAGAGAGAGAGAGAGAGTGAGTGTAAGTGAAAGTTGTAGATTGTGGTAGAGAAATAAATAGATAAGAGAGAGAGAGAGAGAGAGAGAGAGAGAGAGAGAGAGAGAGAGAGAGAGAGAGAGCGAGCGATAGTGTGATAGTGTGAGTGAGTGAGTGACAGTTTCCGATCGTGGTAGACGCCTTGGTATTAAGAAATTACTGATACGTGGCGCCTGGCTTAGGGGAGGGGTGGGGGGGGGGGGAGGGGGGGGGGGACGGACCTACACTGTAACAAAGCGAGGGTTAAAAAAAGGGGCACATCATCAGATAATTGGCCACTTGCGAGTTTCAGGCTATAATATAAGGAAGTACGACCTGTACACATCGATAATACATAAATACACACAGTCAATTATGTACGTTAAATAAATACACACAGTCAATTATGTACGTTAAATAAATACACACAGTCAATTATGTACGTTAAATAAATACACACAGTCAATTATGTACGTTAAATAAATACACACAGTCAATTATGTATGTTAAATAAATACACACAGTCAATTATGTACGTTAAATAAATACACACAGTCAATTATGTACGTTAAATAAATACACAGTCAATTATGTACGGTACGTTAAATAAATACACACAGTCAATTATGTACGTTAAATAAATACACACAGTCAATTATGTACGTTAAATAAATACACACAGTCAATTATGTACGGTACGTTTCTGACGGATAAATATTAGGTTGAATTGGGTTTTATGTATTTATATATGTACTAAAACCGTATTATGTATTTATATATGTTCTAAAACCGTATTATGTATTTATATATGTACTAAAACCGTATTATGTATTTATATACTGTATGTACTACAGCCGTATTATGTATGTACTAAAACCGTATTATGTATTTATATATGTACTAAAACCGTATTATGTATTTATATATGTACTAAAACCGTATTATGTATTTATATATGTACTAAAACCGTATTATGTATTTATATATGTACTAAAACCGTATTATGTATTTATATATGTACTAAAACCGTATTTATAGCTGGTTATTCTGCTAAATATCGATGTCTACAACTCCAACTTCCTTACAGAATGGAACTCGCAGGTACCGGTAGTCAATTGGGTGTGTTAACAGAAATATACCTTTCTACACTGGTATTAAGGGGAGATTTCCACCTGGAGAATTTTTTTTCTGAACCTCTTTCTCCCTCATGTTTAGCCCCATTGCTTTTGAGATTTTAAGACGTTGGCCCCAATAGTTTGGCGATCTTAAGAACCCTCGCCCCATTTCTGTCAATTTTAAGATTATTCGCGCTATTTAGGTGTCGATTTTTTCCTGGCGAGCGATAGCGAGCCTGTAATTTAAGGGGAACCGGCCTTCGGCCTGGACATTTTTCTACCGAAAAATGTACAAATTTATCTTGAAAGGGGGTCTAGGGGGAGCAATTTTAAGCTTGATGGAAGTCTAGGGAATCAACTAAAAACCTCCCCTTAAACCTCCCCTTAAACCTCCCCTTAAACCTCCCCTTAAATGGGTATATTCATTATATTTAGGCCAGAATTCTTGACCACCAACCTAATAGTTTTACCATTTGGGAAGAGTCAGCCAGGGAAGAGGTGTAGTAATGTACCGTACAGCCTATTAGCACTAGCCCCTTTTGAGTTACAGAGGTTAGGGTTCACGATGTCTTGTCTACTAATAATAAATAGACTAGACTATTATACTATTAACATTATGGACACTTTAATTATCCCATATATATTATACTATTAACATTATGGACACTTTAATTATCCCATATATATATATATATATATTTTTTTTTTACACGCTTCGCTTCACTCACCTGCTGTACTGCATATGATCAATTCCTTAAGTGGGGATGGTTGGTTTTCTGGCTCCCCTTCTCCCTCATGTTTATCCCCATTAGTTTTGAAATTTTAAGACGTTTCGCCCAAAAAATGCTCACCTAGGTAATTTAGGGGTAATGGGGGGCGGCGGAAAGTCACAATTAACATCGGGCGATGGGTAAGCAAAATACTGGAAAATCATTCCCGTGCGCGCCCACACGCACGCGCCTGGACTTGGAGGGTTGCCAACCATTGGTATTGTTCCGTGGGATCCTAAAGCAGTTCCCATACATATCTGAACCCTCTCGGTGCCATAGGACAAGAGTAATTAACCCCTTGAAGCTCTGACGCGTTTTAGCAGTATATTTTGGCTATCATTAAGCGATTTTATGCAGCTTAGGAATGATGTGGGGGTATTAAAACGGTAAAGAGTATCGCAATCAACCCTCTGACTTCCATATATCCTTCCTAATCAGAATAAAATCGTTGAATAATTACCAGAAAACAAAAAAATAAATACTTATAGGAGCTTGGAAGGGTTAAGGCCGACACAACCGGGAACTGTGCGTTACATACATAGGCGACGCATAACATGCGTCGCTGGGGTCCAGTGGGTTAACATATGTACAGAATGTCAAACGAAAGTGAAGTCCTTTCTTGTTAGTCTGTATTATGGTATATGTATATTGTATATGTATTATGGTATATGTATTATGGTATATGTATTATGGTATATGTATTATGGTATATGTATATTGTATATTGTATATGTATTATGGTATATGTATTATGGTATATGTATTATGGTATATGTATTATGGTATATGTATATTGTATATGTATTATGGTATATGTATTATGGTATATGTATTATGGTATATGTATTATGGTATATGTATTATGGTATATGTATTATGGTATATGTATTATGGTATATGTATATTGTATATGTATATGTATATTGTATATGTATTATGGTATATGTATTATGGTATATGTATTATGGTATATGTATTATGGTATATGTATTATGGTATATGTATTATGGTATATGTATTATGGTATATGTATTATGGTATATGTATTATGGTATATGTATATTGTATAGCTAAAATTACGGTTTGTAGTTCAAAATATGTCTTTCGAAGTGATAAGAGGGCCAACACAATGCTCTTTCATGCTAATTGTCCTGTATTCCTTTCGAAGTGATAAGAGGGCCAACACAATGCTCTTTCATGCTAATTGTCCTGTATTCCTTTTCATATTCATTCAAACCTTCAAACAAAATTGGTCCGGTTTGACACCCTGCATATATATATAAATGTTGTGTATGAGGGAGACAAAAGGCAGAGCTGCCTGTGACAAGTGCCTCCCCCAGAGTTGAAAGAGTGAGATTTGTTTTTATTTTATTTATTTTTTATTTTTTGCTGAAAGAAGTGTGGTGTGCTTGTGTAGAGTGTAGTGAAGTAGATAGCAGGTGGAGGTGTCTGTGAAAGCTAGCTGGATCACTTTGTGTAGGTGAGGCACAAACATAAACAGTAAGGGAAGCCAGACACATGAAACAGGAGTTCCAGCACCTCCTTATCAAATAACCCTGATTATTGCCTTGTCTGATTGGTGCCTGCAATCTACCCATCTGCGTTTATAAACATTTCTGTGTGTACACGTGTATTTGTGAGCTTACACACACACACACACACACACACACACACACACACACACACACACACACACACACATTTGTATATATAAGCACTGTTAATGTGTAGATAGTGAGAGGGGGGGGGGGAAGTGGTTGCAGTGATAAGAACCGAGACGGGGGGGGGGGGGGGGGGAAGTGGTTGCAGTGATAAGAACCGAGACGGGGGGGGGGGGGAAGTGGTTGCAGTGATAAGAACCGAGACGGGGGGGGGGGGGGGAAAGTGGTTGCAGTGATAAGAACCGAGACAGGGGGGGGGGGGGGAAGTGGTTGCAGTGATAACAACCGAGACAGGGGGGGGGGGGGAAATTGGTTTGCAGTGATAAGAACCGAGACAGGGGGGGGGGGGGGGGGGAAGTGGTTGCAGTGATAAGAACCGAGACAGGGGGGGGGGGGAAAGTGGTTACAGTGATAAGAACCTAGACAGGGGGGGGGGGGGGGGGGGTTGCAGTGATAAGAACCGAGACGGGGGGGGGGGGGGGGGGGAGGGGGGAGGCAGGCAGGAAGGGGGGGGGGTGTATAGAGGGGGTGGGATATACCAGGTGGGCTGTGTTCTGTTCTATCAGTATCCTGGGAAGCCTCGAACCCGCTCGACCTCTACCCAAAGCTCTCCCAAAAGCTCTACCATACGCTCTCCCAAAAGCTCTGCCATTATAAGATCTCCCATTATAAGCTCTACCATAAACTCTCCCATAAGCTCTACCGGTACCATAAGCTCTCCCATTATAAACTCTACCAAAAGCTCTCCCATTATAAGCTTCTCCCCTAAGCTCTACCTAAAGCTCTCCCAAAAACTCTACTGTAAGCCGGCATCACACGAGAGCTTTTATAATCAACATTCGATCATCAACATTTTTCTGTCAACATTTCTGTAATATTGTGCATTGGTATCGGAAATTAGACTGATGGTAGGTGAATTTTGCTTACAGATCAATTATAAATGTTGAACTCATAAGCTGCCAGACTGCAGTGTTGAGGATAAATGTTGAGGGAAAAAGCGCTCGTGTGATGCCGGCTTAAGCTCTACCAAAAGCTCTTCGATTATTACCTAAAACTCACCACAGTTTCTGAATTTTGATCCAAATTTCTGACTAATTAGCTGACTTTAGCATTTTTTGACTGACTTAAGAGTTCTTTGACTGATTTTAACCCTTTCTGTACCGGCGAAGTCTTTTCAATTGTTTTCGAGCTATATTTGGAGGGTTTTGTGCAGTTTAAGAAGGATCTGTGGTAGTAAAAAGGGTTAAAAGTGAGATAGTTCGAAGCCTGTTGATCGCTGGAGGCCCTTTTTAAACTGAATGAAATGGTTTAATAAAGGCCAGAATAATGCTAAAAGGACAGCACTGGTACTGGTTAAGGGGATTTTTTTTTTAGTTTGCTCCCTAGAACACCATCGAGCTTAAAGAAATGATGAGGGAATGACGGATTGAGGGAGAGAGTTCGATAGCTTACTTGTTGAGTAGAAGAAAAACTGGGATACGCAACCCAATCTTGGGTTATAGAGTTGGACAGAATAGGGGTGGGAATGTGTTGAAAGTCGGATGCCCCCCACTCTCTGTAAGGGGAAAGGTATAGCCTACACAGAAAGTTTTGAAGAACATTGATATATTGTAATAGCGGTAACAGAGTGAGGAAGATGCAACATTGCAGTGTGTAGCGAGAAATTGTAAGGAATTAGTAAGAGGTGAATTGATGATACAATATGGTTTTGACTACCCTTTCGAGAGGTGTGGTATGGGTGCAACCTCCCTACACATGTGAACAATACTCGATACATGGGCGCACAGTGCTCCTGTACAGAGACGGTTGAGCACATCTAACTTATGGGAAGCTGTTTTAGCAAGAGTGGTAATATGATCTGTCCATGAAAGGTTAGATGAAAAAGATACACCAAGAATATTGAGAGATGAAGAGTTGATTTGTGTGTTGTTGAAGAGTAAGTGATAGTCTTGTGGAAGATGACAAACTGGCTGAATGGTTCATTGAATATATTACTGACAGACTGGTTCACTGAATATGTTACCGGTACTGACTGACTGACTATTTTGTTTAATATATTACTGAATGACTGACTGTCTGAATATATTACTGACTGACTGACTGAATATATTACTGAATGACTGACTGTCTGAATATATTACTGACTGACTGACTGAATATATTACTGAATGACTGACTGTGACTGCCTGATTGACTGGTTTACTGAATATAATACTGACTGAATTAATATATTACTGACTGACTGACTGAATTAATACATTACTGACTGACTGACTGAATATATTATTGACTGACTGATTGACTGGTTTACTGAATTACTGACTGACGGAATATATTACTTACTGACTGACTGAATATATTACTGAGGGGTTCACTAAATACATTAGAATAGATTACATCGCTCGCCAGGAAGTAATCGACACCTAAATGACACGAATGGTCTTAATATTGACAAAGAAATGGGGCGAAAGGTCTTAAAATCGCCAAAATAATGGGGCGAACGTCTTAAAATCTCAAAACTAATGGGGCTAAGCATGAGGGAGAAGGGGGGTCCATTAAAAAATAGAAACTCCACTTTAACTGACTGAACTTAAACAGCTTTCTCTGACCAACCAGGACAAACAAACTGGCTCCCTAACGTTTTGACAGTTTATATGGCTTTCATTAGACGATTTTATGCAGCTTGGGACAGATCTGTGTGAGTGAGAATGGCCAAGACTATCGCAAGCAACCCTCCGACTTTCCTATGACCTTCCTAACCTTTTTTATTTATTTTTTTGTCTATGTGGATGAGGGAGACGAAAGGCAAAACTGCCTGTGAGGTAAAAGAGTGACAGGGCCAAAATCAAGGAAAATTCAAAGACACTTTCTAAAAATCAAGGAAAATTAAAAGAAATCGTCTAAAAATCAAGGACAATTCAAAGAAATCGTCTAAAAATCAAGGAAAATTCAAAGAAACTTTCTAAAAATCAAGGAAAATTCAAAGAAACCGTCTAAGTCAAAGGTCGAAAGGAATGCGTCATCGTCTCTTGAAAAGGTTAACCCCTTCAGTACCGGTGCCGTCCTTTTAACTTTATTCTGGCTACTAATAGACGATTTTATTCAGTTAAAAAAAGGGCCTCCAGCAAATAGCAGGCTGCGAACTCTCTCCCTTAACCCTTTTGGCTACCACAGATCCTTCCTAAACTGGACAAACTCGTCTAAATACAGCCAGAATAAAATGTAGAAAGACGTCGCCGGTACAGAAGGGGTTTATTACAGGAAAACCGTACCGCTACTACAGGAAGGAAAACAGGCACAACACACACGAGAAGAAACAACCGACCCGCCGTTACCATGAGCTTGTCCACTTTCTTGTTCGGCTGGATTCGACCCGTGAGTTATATTTTCCACTGTACTGGTTAAAAAACAAAAAAACAAACAAAAAAAGTACACACATTCTCTCTCTCTCTCTCTCTCTCTCTCTTTCTCTCTCTCTCTCACCGGGTATGTTGAAAATGGTATATAAAATCATTTGGTATATTGATAGTGATTTACCTTTCTATCCTTGAGTTGTGCATGTGGAAAAGTGTACAAATTTACATTGAAGGAGGTTTTGGGCTTTTATATTATTATTATTATTATTGTTATTATTATTATTATTATTAGTAGTAGTAGTAGTAGTAGTAGTAGTAGTATTAGTAGTAGTAGTAGTAGTCAGTATGGAAGTGAAGAAGTCCTTGCATGACAGTGTGGTAATACCGACACTGACTTACGGAAGCGAAGCATGGACGTTGGTTGAGAGACTCAGACCAAGATTGAGAGCAGTTGAAATTAATTACCTAAGAAGTGCGTGCGGAGTTACATGGAGGGATAGACAGACTAATGAGGAAGTAAGAAGGAGGTGTGGTGTGGAGGTAGATGTGCTGGAAATTGTGAAAAGGAGCACCTTGAGATGGTTCGGCCATATGGAACGTATGGAAAGCGAGAAAATTACTAAGAGGGTGTACGAGAGCGAGGTGGAGGGACAGAGAGGGAGAGTTAGACCGAAAGAGAGGTGGAAGGATGGAGTGAGGAAGTATATGAACGAAGGCGGTGCTGGTTGGGGGGAGGGGCGTCGACTGACCGGGGACAGAGGTGCATGGGGGCGGTTCGTTCGTGGCCACCCCTTCGGGGATCATGGCGTCAGGCAATAGATAGATAGATAGTAGTATATAGTAGTAGTAGTATTAGTAGTAGACTTAGTAATAAGGTTGTTGTTCTTTTATAACTTGAATGGGGTCTGGGAAGGCAGGGCAACCTAAATGTAAACAAATGTCAAGATATTGGCGATAACAATAATAATTAAAAACGCACGAAATTCACGCCCCAAAACGTCCTAAGCTGAATAAATTGGTCTGGCAGTATGATGACAAGACAGAAGCCGGTGATGTGGTTGAAGGGGGTAGTGATGATCAGTCCGAGGCTGGCGTATAATCTTTGCTTACCACTTGAAATGCCACGTTAATCAAGATAGTAACATCAACATCAGTCAATCAATCAATGGGAGCATACCTTACGCAGTGACAGCGTGCGTATTCGCACTCACTCTCCGATTCCACTCCGGGGGATCCCCCCGGGCGAGACTCCAGGCATCTTCCCGGCCCATATAGATTATCCTATCGAAAGCTTGGCCGACTTGCTTCAGCCCAACATTTTTGACTTATTTCTAACTTCTAATCCTTCTACTTATGCTGTAAACCTTTTCTCTCCGTTGGGCTCCTCCGATCACAACCTTATCTCTGTTACGGTACCTCTCCTATGTCTCCAGTACAGCCACCTGATCGTCCCAGCCGGTGGCTCTTGTGGCACTTTGGCGCTGCCGACTGAGAGGCTCTTCGGCAGTACTTCTTTGATTTCCCATGGAATTTTTTTGCCTCCGTGGCCACTGGCCAGGGACCTTCAGAGTGTGCTACGCGCATCACCAAGGTAATCCTCTCAGACATAGAGGCATACATTCCATTTTCTTTCTCTCAGTCTAATGTTTAAAAATCTTGGTTTACTCACACTTATTCTACTGCTGTCCGCAATAAGGAGGAGGCATTCAAACGGTACCGTCGCCTTCAAACTCAAGAAACTCGTGCCCCTTATGTTTCAGATTATTATAATAATAATTGTTTCTGCCCACAATCAAAACATAACTATTCTTCGACTAGCCAAAAACTCTTTCATCAATAACAAATGCTCTGAACTTTCCAACTCTAGCTCTATCCAAGCTTTCTGGCATGTAGCCAAAAACCTCTCCAACAATTTTTCTTCCTTGTCTTTTCCTCCTATTTTCCACTCCGACGGGACTACCGTCACTTCTTCCTTTGACATAGCTAAACTCTACACTTCCTCCTCTGACAAAGCTGAACTCTTCGCTCAAACTTTTGCTAAAAACTCCACCTTGGATGATTCCGGTGCTATTCCTCCCTCTCTACCTTCCTCTCACTTACTTATGCCTAATATCATAATCTCTTCTAAGGATATACTTTCTTCCCTCTCTGGGCTTGATACTAAAAAGGCTTACAGACCAGTTGGTATTCCTCCTGTTGTACGGTACTCATAATATTTTCTTTCGTGCTGACCCCCTGCTTAGGCAAACTCTTTCTTCTATGTCTTTCCTCGAACGTCTTTCCTTCTTGCTGGAAGTTTGCTCTCATTCAACCTTTCCCCAAGAAGGGTGACCGCTCTCAGCCCTCCAACTATCATCCAATTGCTCTAATTTCTTGCATTTCTAAAGTTTTTAAAACTGTTCATAATTCAAAATTTCTTAAGAATTTATCTTCCCATAAACTACTTTCAGATCGCCAGTATGGTTTGCTTAAGGGGAGATCTCCACTTGAGGGATTTTTTTCTTGACCCCTTTCTCCCTCATGTTTAGCCCCATTGCTTTTGATATTATAAAACGTTCGCCCCATTAGCTTAGCGATTTTAAGAACTTTCACCTTTTGATATAAGACCTTTCGTGCCATTCAGGTGTCGATTTTATCCTGGCGAGCGATAGCGAGCCTGTAATTTAAGAGGAACCGGCCTTCGGCCGGGAAATTTTTCTACCAAAATTTTTACAAATTTATCTTGAAAGGGACTCAAGGGGATATAATTTTTAGCTTGATGGAGGTCTAGGGAACAAAGTAAATACCTCCCCTTAAGGGCCGCTCTACTGGTGATATGCTTGCTTATCTTACTAACTCTTGGTGATCCCTCCTTCGGAACTTGGGTGAGACTCTTTCTATTATGCTAGAGTATAGGCACAACTCTCTCATTTCCATATTAATCTAGAAAGGGAATCTTGGAGATTTATTTTTTTATTGTTTAAGCTTGATGGAGGTTTAGGGAGGAAACTAAAATTCTAATAAATTGATAAATAACCACATGAATAACACCTACCCCCCCCCCCCAAAAAAAAAAAAAAAAAAAAAATCTATATCAATTATTATCTACGGCTCCAACTTCCCTATGGCCAGAAACTCGCAAGTGGTCGGTGGTTGAGCAACACAAATTGAAATTTGACTACAGAATATTCATGAGCAGCTGAGGCCGTCGTGTGCGGGGTGAGTTATTACCCTCATATGTCGAGGGGTCTCATGGCCTCTTTAGCCCCATAAGTTTTCAGATTTTTAATTTGTCCACTTTAGACTGTTCGCTCCATTTCTTTGTCACTCTTAAGACCTGTCGTAGTTTGTCCACTTTAGACTGTTCGCTCCATTTCTTTGTCACTCTTAAGACCTGTCGTGCCATTTAGGTGTCGATGTTTTCCTGGCGAGCGATAGCGAGCCTGTAATTTATGAGGATGCGGCCTATGGCTGGGACGCATATTTCCGAAGTAAAGATAAAGACTATAGGGCTGTAAATATCAACATCTATTTCCTGGTGGATTCTTCCCAATTGGTAGAAATGTCAGCCCGATTGCTTTCATTCATTTCGAGTTAAAGAAGTTAAGGAGTCCAGATTATTGTCAAGTTCGCTGGCGCTACCTATATGGGGTAAATTAGGACAAATCAGAGGGCGCAGTGGCAGTGACGTCACCCACACGGGGAGGAGCCTGTCTGTCTGTCACTCACTCACTCACTCACTCACTCACTCACTCTCACTCTCTCTCTCTCTCTCTCTCTGGCAAATAAAAGAATTAGTCACCATCAAGTATAACTGCCATACCCATAGCTTACTCTGACTGTTTCTTTAACTTATATATTTTCTAGATCTCAAGTGACGGCGTCTCTTCCGTGGATTGACCTCCCAATCTACCAAGATTGGAAGCCAAAGCGTCACATTTTTCCCTTGCCCCTCAACTTTCTCTTCATAATTGCTGAGGGGCACAGGGCCCTGGGTGGGGCTTTGGTTTCCCGGGCGTTTCCGCACCTTCCTCAGCTCCCCGCCATGGAGTGGCTTCGGTCACCCAGGCTTTACTGTGGTCGGCGGGGAGGGTTCTGTGGGGGCACTCGGTTATGGCCTTGGAATTGCTCGGGGCCTTGGGGCTGTTCGGCCAGGCAGCTTGGGGAACAACAACAACAACAACATTCAAACAATTTCTTTCAAATATTAACTACCGGTACATTAAGGATACTTTATGATTGTGCTATGTTATGGTTACGAGCAAATAAGAGTACCGTATTACGCGTATTGTACAGCCATGGACACAAATTCCTGGACAATTTTTGAAGGCCCAATATTATTTCACTGGCGAACTATATTGATTACAAAAAAAAAAAAAAAAAAAAAAATGCTGACATTCGCTAGTCTATTTATTTTCCAGCTGATGATAATGTGACTATCTTGGTTACTTAGCTATTATGTAGATTTTGTAGCGAATTCGTTTGGTAATTACGAACACTTAGCATTAATTCGACACAGATAGACAGTATATAGATATTTTCCATAAATTATCGAGAAATCCTTTGCCAAGGGATTCAATTTACCATCAGCTTAAATATAACGGTCTATATAGTTAATGCTCGCAGTCTTGTTATTGTTGTATCATTTAAGAGGTGTTGAAGTAGCCCTAACCACTACTGTACCGGTACTTATATAAATATTCATACATTATCACATCATAACATATCGACTACAATAAATTTAATATTTAGCAACATATAGAAATATCTGTCATACATAAGAATATAAGAAAATGGGAGTTTACAGAAAGCCGATTGGCTCACACAAGGCAGATCCCCCTCACACCCAACCCTAATTATAAGGCCTAAGTATAGGCCCAACTCACTAACACTATGAGGGCCGACATATCATACGGTATACTGTATATACTAACACCATGAGGGCCGACATATCATACGGTATACTGTATATACTAACACCATGAGGGCCGACATATCATACAGTATACTGTATATACTAACACCATGAGGGCCGACATATCATACGGTATACTGTATATACTAACACCATGAGGGCCGACATATCATACGGTATACTGTATATACTAAATATACACCATGAGGGCCGACATATCATACGGTATACTGTATATACTAAATATACACCATGAGGGCCGACATATCATACGGTATACTGTATATAACACCATGAGGGCCGACATATCATACGGTATACTGTATATACTAACACCATGAGGGCCGACATATCATACGGTATACTGTATATACTAACACCATGAGGGCCGACATATCATACGGTATACTGTATATACTCACACCAGGAGGGCCGACATATCATACGGTATACTGTATATACTAAATATACACCATGAGGGCCGACATATCATACGGTATACTGTATATACTAAATATACACCATGAGGGCCGACATATCATACGGTATACTGTATATAACACCATGAGGGCCGACATATCATACGGTTATACTGTATATACTAACACCATGAGGGCCGACATATCATACGGTATACTGTATATACTAAATATACACCATGAGGGCCGACATATCATACGGTATACTGTATATACTAACACCATGAGGGCCGACATATCATACGGTATACTGTATATACTAACACCATGAGGGCCGACATATCATACGGTATACTGTATATACTAACACCATGAGGGCCGACATATCATACGGTATACTGTATATACTAAATATACACCATGAGGGCCGACATATCATACGGTATACTGTATATACTAAATATACACCATGAGGGCCGACATATCATACGGTATACTGTATATACTAACACCATGAGGGCCGACATATCATACGGTATACTGTATATACTAACACCATGAGGGCCGACATATCATACGGTACTGTATATACTAACACCATGAGGGCCGACATATCATACGGTATACTGTATATACTAAATATACACCATGAGGGCCGACATATCATACGGTATACTGTATATACTAACACCATGAGGGCCGACATATCATACGGTATACTGTATATACTAACACCATGAGGGCCGACATATCATACGGTATACTGTATATACTAACACCATGAGGGCCGACATATCATACGGTATACTGTATATACTAACACCATGAGGGCCGACATATCATACGGTATACTGTATATACTAAATATACACCATGAGGGCCGACATATCATACGGTATACTGTATATACTAAATATACACCATGAGGGCCGACATATCATACGGTATACTGTATATACTAACACCATGAGGGCCGACATATCATACGGTATACTGTATATACTAACACCATGAGGGCCGACATATCATACGGTATACTGTATATACTAACACCATGAGGGCCGACATATCATACGGTATACTGTATATACTAAATATACACCATGAGGGCCGACATATCATACGGTATACTGTATATACTAACACCATGAGGGCCGACATATCATACGGTATACTGTATATACTAAACACCATGAGGGCCGACATATCATACGGTATACTGTATATACTAACACCATGAGGGCCGACATATCATACGGTATACTGTATATACTAACACCATGAGGGCCGACATATCATACGGTATACTGTATATACTAAATATACACCATGAGGGCCGACATATCATACGGTATACTGTATATAACACCATGAGGGCCGACATATCATACGGTATACTGTATATACTAACACCATGAGGGCCGACATATCATACGGTATACTGTATATACTAACACCATGAGGGCCGACATATCATACGGTATACTGTATATACTAAATATACACCATGAGGGCCGACATATCATACGGTATACTGTATATACTAACACCATGAGGGCCGACATATCATACGGTATACTAAATATACACCATGAGGGCCGACATATCATACGGTATACTGTATATACTAACACCATGAGGGCCGACATATCATACGGTATACTGTATATACTAAATATACACCATGAGGGCCGACATATCATACGGTATACTGTATATACTAAATATACACCATGAGGGCCGACATATCATACGGTATACTGTATATACTAACACCATGAGGGCCGACATATCATACGGTATACTGTATATACTAACACCATGAGGGCCGACATATCATACGGTATACTGTATATACTAAATATACACCATGAGGGCCGACATATCATACGGTATACTGTATATAACACCATGAGGGCCGACATATCATACGGTATACTGTATATACTAACACCATGAGGGCCGACATATCATACGGTATACTGTATATACTAACACCATGAGGGCCGACATATCATACGGTATACTGTATATAACACCATGAGGGCCGACATATCATATGGTATACTGTATATACTAACACCATGAGGGCCGACATATCATACGGTATACTGTATATAACACCATGAGGGCCGACATATCATACGGTATACTGTATATACTAACACCATGAGGGCCGACATATCATACGGTATACTGTATATACTAACACCATGAGGGCCGACATATCATACGGTATACTGTATATACTAACACCATGAGGGCCGACATATCATACGGTATACTGTATATACTAAATATACACCATGAGGGCCGACATATCATACGGTATACTGTATATACTAAATATACACCATGAGGGCCGACATATCATACGGTATACTGTATATAACACCATGAGGGCCGACATATCATACGGTATACTGTATATAACACCATGAGGGCCGACATATCATATGGTATACTGTATATACTAAATATCCTTCGGCTCTACCTAAACCATTAACTATTTCATAAAATGTGTTGCTTAATATATTTTGTACTTTCTGATAATGTTAATGTGTTAATGACATTTAAAATAAAGTAATGTATATACAGTGTAGGCCTATATACTGTATATATATACCCCGGTATATATATATATATATATATATATATATATATATATATATATATATATATATATATAACCCTTTAGAAATATGAGTGACTTAAGTTCCTTCTTGAAAGTATCAACACAGGTGTGTGTGTGCCGAATGTGCATGTGTGTGTGTATTAGTGTGTGATGTGTCGGTATGCGAGTGTATGTGTGTACGTGTGTATGTTTGGCTGTGGTTGTGTGCACTAACTTAGGTTATAAACATGCAATCACAAGCCATTAAACTGAATATAGGCAAATCAATTTTGTTTCTCTCTCTTTCCCTATACCTCTATGAAGCTTTAACGGGAGTGACCTGCTTTTTGTTATTTCTGTCCTTTTCTCTCTTGCTCTGGCTTGTATCCATTCGGCCCCATTAAGCCAACTATTTTAAGACGTTTATCCCCATTTAGGTGTCGATTTCTTCCTGGCGAGTGATAGCGAGGCAGCATTATATGAAGAAATCCGGCTTCGCCGGAGACATTTTTCTATCGAAAAATTTACAAATTTAGCCTGCTGTCAAACAAAAATAAAAAATATGCTGGCTCGCTACCGCTCACCAGTAAAAAATTGACACCTGGATGGGGATAAACGTCTTAAACAGTAGGCTGAATGGGGCCAAATGGATACAAGCCAGAGAAACATAGAAAAGGACGGAACAAAAACAGGTCACCCCCCTTAAAAAAAAAAACCCAAGACCCCCCTTCGAGATGTATATATTTCGGTAGAAAAAAAATCCCGGCCGATGGCCGATTACTCCCAAATTACAGGCTCGCAATCGCTCGCCAGGAAGAAATCGAAACCTAAATGGCATTAAAAGTCTTAATATTGTCAAATAAATGGGGCAAAAGGTCTTGAAATCGCCAAACAAATGAGGCGAACATCTTAAAATGTCAAAACTAATGGGGTCAAACATGAGGGAGAAGGGGGTACAGAAATAAAAAAAGAAAGGCCTCCCCACACTGCATTGGGAGATAACAGAAGGTTAAAGATAGTGAGGTGGATAAGAGAGAAGACAACAGACAAATAAGATAAAGCTAGAAGACATACTGTATGAGAAATCAAGATAATTATAACTTGGAACACAATAATTAAAGATATCTATGAAAGAAAACAGATATAAAGAAATAATGTGTGTGTGTGTGTGCATGTTGAGAGGGGTGGTATTGTGCGTGTGTGTGAGAGAGACAGAGAAAGTGAGTGTGTGTGTGTGTGTGTGCATGTTGAGAGGGGTGGTATTGTGTGAGTGTGTGTGTGTGTGAGAGAGAGACAGAGAGAGAGAGTGTGTGTATGTAGGAGGCTGTAAGGTATTGTGTGATTGTATATATGTGTGTGTATGTGCGTGTGTGTGTGTGAGAGAGAGAGAGAGAGTGTGAGTATATGACGCTGTAAGGTATTGTGTATGTGTGGGTGTGTGTTGGTGTGTGTAAATGTGAGAGAGAACAAAATAAAGCTAATTAAAGATAGTAGTTCCGTGTTTGCGTCTAAACAAGCAAATGAAGCATTATCTTGGGGCAAAACTGTCTCTGGTCTGCCAAGTGGGTGGATAGTGTGTGTGTGTGAGTGTGAGTGTGAGTGTGTGTGCGTGTGAGAGAGAGAGAGAGAGAGAGAGAGAGAGAATGTGTGCGTGTGTATGTGTGTGTGTGTGTGTGTGAGAGAGAGAGAGAGGGGGAGGGAGAGAAAGACTGAAAGTGTGGGTGTGCAGAAGAAAGGTGTTAAAATTGTTTTTGTGTGAGAGAGAGAGAGAGAGAGAGAGAGAGAGAGAGAGAGAGAGAGAGAGAGAGAGAGTTAACATATTGCTTTACTGTATGTCATCAGATCGCTTATATATATTTAATTCCATAATGG
>CM064574.1:1714360-1719360 GCA_032716605.1 Paralithodes platypus
ATTTTTTCCCTGGCGAGCGATAGCAAGCATGTAATTTAGGAAGGACGGGACATTTTTCAACCGAAAAATGTTCAAATATATCTTAAGTGTATATCTTGGGGATGTTTTTTCAAATTTGATGGACGTCTAGTGAGGAAGCTAAAACTATATATACCGTAATTATTAAATGAAAATAAATCTACCAAAAAATCTTGCCTTCCCCCTCAACATTTATCCCCAACACTGGTCTGGCAGCTTATGAGGTCAACTTGTTAACCCCTTAAGTACGGTCACGCCTTATTTACCTTTTGTTACCTCAGTCAGCCTGGTTGAGCGGAGGTTACGTTTTCGCGGCTTTTTGTTTGTCTGTAATCAAGATATCTCACAAAGTTATGAACCGATTTTCACGAAGTTTGGTGGGCAGATAGGATATGCGCCAAGGAAGAAGTGGTTCAATTTAGGAGGCGATCCGGAATATGTCACATTGGTGTCATATTTGGGTATTTTAAGTTTATTTAGGACAAAGCCAGCGTAGGTTGAGGTATGTGCTATGAGATATTTGTGTGTGTGTGTGTGTGTCAATATGTGTGTGTGTGTGTGTGTCAATATGTGTGTGTGTGTGTGTGTGTGTCAATATGTGTGTGTGTGTCAATATATGTGTGTGTGTGTGTGTGTGTCAATGTGTGCGTGTGTGTTTGTGTCTATATTTATGAACGAGTGAGTGTAGGCTATTTGTGGAACCCTGTGTGTGTGTTTGTGTGTGTGTGTGTGATCATGTGTGTGAGTGTGTATATGTTGGTATGTTAGCGTGTGTGTGTGTGTGTGTACGGAAATGTTAACTACATGACGTACACGGCTATGATGAGAGTAAAGGGTCCAGTTGCCAAAACAATTCCGTCACAGTTATTATCTGGACATTCCATTCATTCTGTACTTGTAATAATGTCTGTCCGATGTTGTTATTACGTTACCATCATTCTGTACTTGTAATAATGTCTGTCGGATGTTGTCAGTAAGTTCCCCTCACCCGGCACCTGTAATAATGTCTGCCGGATGTTGTCTGTGTGTAATCCTCATTCTGTGCTTGTAATAATGTCTGCCGGATGTTGTCAGTAAGTTCCCCTCACCTGGCACCTGTAAGAATGTCTGCCGGATGTTGTCTGTGTGTAATCCTCATTCTGTGCTTGTAATAATGTCTGCCGGATGGTGTCAGTAAGTTCTCCTCACCCGGCACCTGTAATAATGTCTGCCGGATGTTGTCAGTCCGTCCCCCTCATTCTGCACTTGTAATAATGTCTGCCCGATGTTAAATTCCATCCGCCTAATTCTGCACATGTAGCCTATTAATGTCTTCCGGATGTTGTTCTTACCAGTAGTCTGTCCCACTTTTTTTTTTTTTTTTTTTTTTTTTTTTTTTTTTTTGCGCTAGGCCTACTGACCAACTTCAGCACCATAACGTCTTTTTCCCCTTGATTCTGGCTATAATTAGACGATTTTATGCAGCTTAAGAAGGACCTGTGCTATTCAGAGGGTTTTATTGAGATCGTATTTACCCATTTGAGTCGCATAGGTAGATTACAAACGAAAGATAATCGTCTAATGGTAACCAGAACGTGATACAAATTACGTAATGGTGGTGAAGGGGTTAAGGGGGGATGGTTAACTTTTTGAGCGATTTTTGCATTTATTCATTATTTTTCTAGTTTCCTCCCTAGACCTCCATCAAATTAAAAAAAACATCCATTAGATCCCC
Source organism: Paralithodes platypus (assembly GCA_032716605.1). Classification (NCBI taxonomy): domain Eukaryota; kingdom Metazoa; phylum Arthropoda; class Malacostraca; order Decapoda; family Lithodidae; genus Paralithodes; species Paralithodes platypus. The sequence continues at coordinate 1,716,093 of CM064574.1, forward strand.
CTTCTAGATTGATTTGTACATTTTTCGGTAGAAAAATGTTCCGGCCAAAGGCCGGTTCTTCCAACATTAAAGGCTCACTATCGTTCGCCAGGGGAAAAATCGACACCTAAATAGCACGAAAGGTCTAAATATTGACGAAGAAATGGGGCGAAAGGTCTTAACATCGACTAACTAATGGGGCTAACATCTGAATACTAATGGGGCTAAACATGAGGGGAAAAGTGGTCCAGAAAACCGGCCCATCTCCCCTTCAAAGACTTCCATAGAGTCTGGCATAAATATCATACTTCTAAACCACCGTACGTACCCTCCTTCGGTTTCTATCCCTCTATCTGTCCCTATGTCTCCAATGTCCTTTCTTGTGGACGGCCATCGCTCACTGCCTCAACCTATCAACCCCGGTTTTCCTCAGGGTTCTGTCCTGTCTCCCGTTCTTTTTCTAATGTTTATTAATGATCTTCTCAATAGTAACGCTAGTCCTATCCACTCCTTTGTTCATGACTCTACCTTATACTATTATCGTCTACTAGATTTATGCAACGACTCACCATGTAGCCTAGTTACTTTAAGGGGAGGTTTTTAGTTGATTCCCCAGACTTCCATCAAGCTTAAAATTACTCCCCCTAGACCCCCTTTCAAGATAAATTTGTAAATTTTTCGGTAGAAAAATGTCCCGGCCCAAGGCCGGTTCCCCTTAAATTACAGGCTCGCTATCGCTCGCCAGGAAAAAAATGACACCTAAATGGCACGAATGGTCTTAAAATTGACAGCAATGGGGCGAGGGTTCTTAAAATCGCCAAACTAATGGGGCAAACGTCTTAAAATCTCAAAAAGCAATGGGGCTAAACATAAGGTAAAAAGGGGTTCCAGAAAAAAAATCCTCCAGGTGGAAATCTCCCCTTAAAACTCACGTGATGAAACCCATAGCACACCTATCTTCTGATTAAGGGGAGGTTTTTAGTTTGGTCCCTAGATATCCTTCAAGCTTAAGATTACACCCCCTTGAGCCTCTTTCAAGATAAATTGTACATTTTTCGGTAGAAAAATATCCCGGCTGAAAGCCGGTTCCTCTTAAATTACAGGCTCGCTATCGCTCGCCAGGATAAAATCGACACCTAAATGGCACGAAAGGTCTTAAAATGGACAGAAATGGGTTGAAAGTTCTTAAAATCGTCAAAATAATGGGGCAAACGTCTTAAAATTAGAAAAACAATGGGGCTAAACATGAGGGAGAAAGGAGTCAAGAAAAAAATCCCTCAAGTGGGAATCTCCCCTTAAGGCTATAACAGAAACGCCTTACCAGACTTCCTACAAGCTAAACAAAAATTGCCCTCGCCAAACCCCTTAAAGCTAAATTTGTACATTTTTCGATAGAGGACTGTCCTGGCCGAATGTTAGTTTCTGCTAAGTTTTACAGGATCACTATCGCGCGCCCAGAAAAAAACAAATATTGACACCTGATTGGGATGAAGCGTCTTCCTATCGCCAAATTAATGGGGTGAAACATCTTAAAATTTCCAAACTACTGGAGCGGAGCAGGGTAGGCCTAAAGAGAGCACCTTGGGCCCAAATAGGGTTAAGGAGAGGTTTTTAGTTGATTCCCCAGACTTCCATCAAGCTTAAAATTACTCCCCCTAGACCCCCTTTCAAGATAAATTTGTATATTTTTCGGTAGAAAAATGTCCCGGCCCAAGGCCGGTTCCCCTTAAATTACAGGCTCGCTATCGCTCGCCAGGAACAAATCGACAGCTAAATGTCACGAATGGTCTTAACATTGACAGATATGGAGCGAGGGTTCTTAAAATCGACAAACTAATGGGGCGAACGTCTTAAAATCTCAAAAACAATGGGGCTAAACATGAGGGAGAAAGGGGTCCAGAACAAAAATCCTCCAGGTGGAAATCTCCCCTTAAGTGAGTGACCCTAGTGTATATAGAACAGCTTGAGGGGGGAGGGGGGGGGGAGGGGGGGGGCTGTAGACTAGTGAAAGTAGGGTTACACCACACTACACCAACAACGATATTCTATACCCGTCTTGTCGGTCTGTATGTCTGTTTAGCTGTGTATCTATCTATCTATCTATCTATATATCTATCTGTCTGTCTGTTTAGCTGTGTATCTATCTATCTGTTTAGCTGTGTATCTATCTCTATCTATCTGTCTGTCTGTCTGTTTAGCTGTGTATCTATCTATCTGTCTGTCTGTCTGTTTAGCTGTGTATCTATCTGTCTGTCTGTTTAGCTGTGTATCTATCTATCTATCTATCTGTCTGTCTGTTTAGCTGTGTATCTATCTGTCTATCTATCTGTCTGTCTGTTTAGCTGTGTATCTCTATCTATCTATCTGTCTGTCTGTTTAGCTGTGTATCTATCTGTCTATCTATCTGTCTGTCTGTTTAGCTGTGTATCTATCTATCTATCTATCTATCTGTCTGTCTGTTTAGCTGTGTATCTATCTATCTATCTGTCTGTCTGTTTAGCTGTGTATCTATCTGTCTATCTATCTGTCTGTCTGTTTAGCTGTGTATCTATCTGTCTATCTATCTGTCTGTCTGTTTAGCTGTGTATCTATCTATCTATCTATCTATCTATCTGTCTGTCTGTTTAGCTGTGTATCTATCTATCTATCTATCTGTCTGTCTGTTTAGCTGTGTATCTATCTGTCTATCTATCTGTCTGTCTGTTTAGCTGTGTATCTATCTGTCTATCTATCTGTCTGTCTGTTTAGCTGTGTATCTATCTATCTATCTATCTATCTATCTATCTATCTGTCTGTCTGTTTAGCTGTGTATCTATCTATCTATCTATCTGTCTGTCTGTTTAGCTGTGTATCTATCTATCTATAAGAACATAAGAACATAAGAAAATGGGAGTCTGCAGAAAGCCGATTGGCCCAAGCAAGGCAGATCCCTGTCCCACACAACCCTAGTTCAATTACAAAGCCCAATTATAGGCTCAACACTCCAATACCCTGAGGATCATCCCACCAAAACGGTTAGAGATTAACGCAGGATTATGGGGGTATGCAGAGCGCTGATTGGCCCAACCAATCTATCTATCTATCTATCTATCTATCTGTCTGTCTGTTTAGCTGTGTATCTATCTATCTATCTATATGTCTGTCTACACCACACTACACCAACAACGATAACAGGGTTATTCAAAACTTTAGTGACAAAATTACAGGGTGAAGTCCTGACATGATATTAAACATATTTCCATATGGATTTTACCCAAAACTAAAAGGTTAATTACAGACATGAAAGCCA
>CM064574.1:1724360-1730835 GCA_032716605.1 Paralithodes platypus
TATCTAGACGATTTTTGAAAGTTTGAACAGTACTACACTCAATTATTCTAATAGGTATACAATAAATACCTTGTAGGATAATTGAGTATAGTCCATGATAGTCCATGATAGTCCATGATAGTCCATTATAGTCCATTATAGTCCATTATAGTCCATTATAGTCCATGATAGTCCATGATAGTCCATTATAGTCCATTATAGTCCATTATAGTCCATTATAGTCCATGATAGTCCATTATAGTCCATTATAGTCCATGATAGTCCATTATAGTCCATTATAGTCCATTATAGTCCATGATAGTCCATTATAGTCCATTATAGTCCATGATAGTCCATTATAGTCCATTATAGTCCATTATAGTCCATTATAGTCCATTATAGTCCATTATAGTCCATTATAGTCCATGATAGTCCATGATAGTCCATTATAGTCCATTATAGTCCATTATAGTCCATTATAGTCCATGATAGTCCATTATAGTCCATTATAGTCCATGATAGTCCATGATAGTCCATTATAGTCCATTATAGTCCATTATAGTCCATTATAGTCCATGATAGTCCATTATAGTCCATTATAGTCCATGATAGTCCATTATAGTCCATTATAGTCCATTATAGTCCATTATAGTCCATTATAGTCCATTATAGTCCATGATAGTCCATTATAGTCCATTATAGTCCATGATAGTCCATTATAGTCCATTATAGTCCATTATAGTCCATGATAGTCCATTATAGTCCATGATAGTCCATTATAGTCCATTATAGTCCATTATAGTCCATGATAGTCCATGATAGTCCATGATAGTCCATTATAGTCCATTATAGTCCATGATAGTCCATGATAGTCCATTATAGTCCATTATAGTCCATTATAGTCCATGATAGTCCATGATAGTCCATTATAGTCCATTATAGTCCATGATAGTCCATGATAGTCCATTATAGTCCATGATAGTCCATGATAGTCCATTATAGTCCATTATAGTCCATTATACAATTTGACCACTTCATTACAAAATAAATGCTCCGGCTTATGTGAGTGAAAAGGTCCGACGGTTCGTGGATTATTATGATACATTTTGTTTTGATTGTTATTAGAGAGAAAGAGAGAGAGTGTGTGTGTGAGAGAGAGAGAGGAAGGAGGATATACCGTAGTAGGGATGTCGAGAGAGAGAGAGAGAGAGAGCATCTAAACTTCTAAAGGGTGTTGTTATCACTTCCGTTCTCTCAAGGTTACTCTTTCCTTGATCACTCACTCACTCTCTCTCTATCTATCTATCCATCTGTCTATCTACCTATCTATTTGTCTATCTGTCTGTCTGTCTGATTATCTATCTATCTATCTATATATTTATCTATCTATATATCTATCATCCCCCTTACTTCTCTTCCCTCAATACTCCTTGTGATGTACAGTAGTGGCCAGGAATATGTGATACTACTACTACTACTACTACTACTACTACTATTACATAAGAACATAACATAGGAAACTGGGAGTCTGCAGAAAGCCGATCGGCCCACACAAGGCAGATCCCTGTCACACCCAACCCCAATTACAAGGCCTAATTATAGGCCCAACTCACCAATACCCTGGGGACCGACCCCACGAAAACGTAACAAGATTACGGGGATCTACAGAGCGCCGATTGGCCCACAACCGGCAGATCCCCCCTCATACCCAACCCATCTCGTCCATATGCCTATCTAATTTTATCTTAAAGCTCCCTATCGTTCTCGATCCTACCATGTCACTCGGTAGCCTATTCCACCTATCTACAACTCTGTAGTACTACTACTACTACTACTACTACTACTGATAATAATAATACTACTAATACTAATACTAATACTTGAACACTCCCATATGATAGAAATAAGACAGTAAGCATTTACTAGGGGAGAAACTAATAATAATAATAATAATAATAATGTTCTTCGTGACTATCCTTTTCCACCACCAATATACCTTTAAATGGCTAGATTGTTATGGACATTTTTGTTACCCTTGTCATACCCGTTATATTTTAAAGTGTGTTTTGAGTAACTTCCGTCCAGTAATATTAGAAACTTCCGTCCTGTGATATATATATATATATATATATACTGTATATGTGTGTGTACTTACACTAGTTGTACTTACACTAGTTGTATTTGCGGGAGTGAGCATGCTCGTTAATTCCCGCCTCCTAAGATATGTTTGTCATACCGTGCTTTGAAACTATGCACTGATGGTGCAGACACTACTTCGGCTGGCAATTTGTTCCACACTGTGTGTGTGTGTGTGTGTGTGTGTGTGTGTGTGTGTGTTTTAATACCTTTTGGCCCTACGTCATGTGGGTTATTATGATATTTTGTTAGGTTAATATTGAGGATTTTGCTTACTTATGCCATGTTCGAACAATTTATCATAGTTTGTCCCCTATGCTAACAAAAACGCTTTCCCAGACTTATTTCAAACTCAAAATATATGCCCTCCCAGACCCCCTTCAAGCTAAAATTGTACTTTTATCGATGGAATTTTTTTTCGGACGAAGGGCGATTTCTACTAAGATACAGGCTCGCTATCGCTCGCTTAGAAATGAATCCACAGCTTTATGGGGTGAAGCGTCTTAATATCGCCAAACTGATGGGGTGCTTCGTCTTAACCCTTTCCCTGCAGGAGACTTTCTCGAACGTCATAGCAATTTACAGCAATCTACAGGCTTTTAAAGCCTCTTAAAGCCTGTAAGATCAAGTGCAAGGGAGCGGGAGCGCTACAGGCCACACGTCCTTCTCCCAGCCAGGCAGCTGTGGCACTGATGCCTCTGAGTCAGAGTCTCGCGAGATATACAGTGCTGTCAAAGGCAAATATAGCGAGAATTGCTAATTTTAGCGAATGTCTATTGTAGCGAATGTCTATTGTAGCACTGCGGGTGAACCCCGCAAGCTATGAAACTAGTAATGGCGTCATTTTGAAGCTATTTTCGTCTAGTTCTCGGCTGAATACATTTAATTTCATTCAGACACTTGCCTAATCAATCAGAAGTGCCTGAATGAGCCCTAATATGGTGGAAATAGGTAAAATATGCCAGCAGCGTGTGTTAAAATCTCAAACTAATGGAGCGATACAGAGGAGGTACAAAAAGACCTCCCTCGGAACAAATTGAGTTATATTTTTTGGCTAACATTTCCCAGAAGTCTAAAGGATTGATAGAGATCGTATTTTTAGTCTCTTGATTTCCAGAGGTCTTACCTAAGCTGAAATAATAATCAAACGTTAGCTGGAATATTAAAATGACGCAATTGTATTAAAGCAGTTTTATAAGAACAAATGTACAAACTAAGCTAATTTAATAGATGGAATGTACGCGGAAATCCAATAAATGTTTAGATGTGAATAAGTTTAACTTAGAAGGAAGCCGGAAGACGCGCCAAATAAGACCAATGCGCGCGCAAAGGCCTTGGGGGTGACTGCCAGAAAGTCAAGCGAACGTCAAATGTAAACAAAGAACAAAAGACGGTAGTCATGCGCGAAGGGGAAAAATTGACCATTGCAGGTGAATAAATACAGTTCGGAATGTACAGTTGGCCTCATAAATTTGTATCCAATCAGTCTTTATACTGTACAATATATGTGGAGGGAAAACTAGTATGATTGCATTAGGAGTGTAGTTGCTTGTGCAGTAGTAATTCAAATGGGTAATAATGATTGTAATGATGATGATGATGGTAAACGAAGAGCTAGAGGTGCGGAATGTCCATGGTGGCGAAAATAATGTTAGTGTGCGATATGAGAACGATTTGAAAGGAAAGCACTAGGAAGAAAAAGAGAGGAGATAAAAAGACCAGAAGAAGAAGAAGAAGACGAAACAGTAGAAAGAGGAGAAGAAGAAGGGTAGGAGAAGAAGAAGAAGAGGAAGAAGGGTAGGATGAGAAGATGATCAAGAAGAAGAAGCAGTAGAAGGAAGAGAAGAAGAAGGGTAGGAGAAGAAAAAGGGTAGAAGAAGAAAAAGGGTAGGAGGAGAAGAAGAAGACGAAGAAGCATTAGAAGGAAGAGAAGAAGAAGAAGAAGAGGAGGAGGAGGAGGAATTATAATATGACAAATGGACGAAGAAGCAGAATAAGCAAAGGAAAATTTAATATGAATAAAACCACAAGAAAATGAAGAAGTAGAAGAAGAAGAAGCACTATCAGAGGAAGTGTTTATTGTCTATTAATCGGGGGCCCTTGACAAAGGACAATAAATACTAGAAGATAATTTAAATATATCATGAGACATACCGGGAGAAAACAGTGAGAGAGAGAGTGTGTGTGTGTGTGTGTGTGTGTGTGTGTGTGTGTGTGTGTGTGTGTGTGTGTGTGTGTGTGAGTGAGTGAGTGTGCAATAATAATATTACTAAATATAATCATAATCATAAACGGGTTATTTATACTTGGCAGCCGGATGTGGCAGAGAATACACATTTTACATACTAATTGTTGCACATATGAGTAAAATATTTATACATAATACATTGAAAACAGATAATAATGACAGTGCAAGAGACTAATTGACATTTATAATTTTATTTACACGTAAGATTGCAGCTAGTGTGTGTGTGTGTGTGTGTGTGGACAAGCGGTGGTGTGTTTAAAGGTACAAAATTCACGAAATATGTAGGTTTGCAGGTACATGAGGTTTAGGGTGACCGTTTAAGTGTACACACCTCTTTAAAATACGTTGAAATGGAGTGTTTTCGATTAGGTTAGGTAAGTTAGGTTAGGTTAGGTTAGGTTAAGTTTTATCTAGACAATTTTATTTAGGTTTAAAAATCGAAAAATGTACTCGTAAGCATGCAAAAATAACGTGTGTACCGATAAACACACCACTGCTTGGGTGTGTGTGTGTGTGTGTGTGTGAAAGTGGGTGTAAGAGAAAGATAACATACATATGATAACAAACAATGGATAAAGATACGGAATAACAAGTAGGTGAACACAATTGAGTGGCCAAACAATGCTGCACGTACAGTTACCCTCATTAATTCGTATATACTCCCTGTTTTATTTGTCGTAGGAAAATTGGTATGACTGAATTAGAAGTGTAGTTTCTTATGGAATAGTTAAACAATATGACTAATTAACGAAAGGAAAAAACATGACTGAATTAGAAGTGTAGTTTCTTATGGAATAGTTAAAATGTCTCCGGATCTCTTCATATAATGCTGGCTCGCTATCGCTCGCCAGGAAGAAATCGACACTTAAATGGGGATAAACGTCTTAAAATAGTTGGCTGAGTGGGGCCGAATGGATACAAGCCAGAGAAAGAGAGAAGAGGACAGAAATAACAAAAAGCAGGTCACCCCCCTTAACCCGTACAGTACCAGGGGCGTCTTTTGCCTACTAGTCTGGCAAACTAATAGACTATTTAATTCAGCTTAGGAAGGACCTCTAGGCATACTAATAAGGCTTCAAACTATCTCCACCAACCCTTTTAAGTACCGGGACCCCAGATTCTTCGTAACCTACCCTAATATAGTCTAAGTATCGCTAGAATAACTTATAACACACGTCGCTGGGACTCAAAGGGTTAAGGGGAGGTGTTTAGTTTGTTCCCGAGATTTCCATCAAGCTTAAAATTACAGCCCCTAGACCCCCTTTCAAGATAAATTTGTACATTTTTCGGTAGAAAAATTTCCCGGCCGAAGGCCGGTTCCTCTTAAAATACAGGCTCGCTATCGCTCGCCAGGAAAAAATCGACACCTAAATGGCACGAAAGGTCTTAAACTTGACAGAAATGGGGCGAAGGTTCTTACAATCACCTAACTAATGCGGCGAAATTCATAAAATCTCAAAAGAAATGGGGCTAAACATGAGGGAAAACGGGGTCCAGAAAAAAATCCCTCAAGTGGAAATCTCCCCTTAACATGAAATAGCTTTGTTTTAGCTACATTATTAGTTCCAAAAACATACATTGAATTATAAAACATGATTTGATTTTTGCATATACAATAATAGACTAAATATTAATATGGACTATGCTTTTCTCTGATACCCTGAGAGAGAGAGAGAGAGAGAGAGAGAGAGAGAGAGAGAGAGAGAGAGAGAGAGGGAGAGAGAGAGATTTACATAGATACACTGGCCACACCGACCTTACGATCCAAACGAGGTGGTCAGGACTTAATTCTAGTAGAGATGGCATATCTGTCAGAGAGAGAGAGAGAGAGAGAGAGAGAGAGAGAGAGAGAGAGAGAGAGAGAGAGAGAGAGAGAGAGTAAAATAAATAAAACACAAATAAAATTGATAAAATAATGAAAAGCGAAGGTGAAAATTAATGGTAAAGGAGAGAGAGAGAGAGAGAGAGAGAGAGAGAGAGAGAGAGAGAGAGAGAGAGAGAGAGAGAGAGAGAGAGAGATTAAACACAAACAAATACAAGGTTACCATTACAAGCCAGGGGAGACTATCATAAATATAACATACTCCGTTCAGCATAAACTTCCGTTGGTAG
>CM064574.1:1730935-1808077 GCA_032716605.1 Paralithodes platypus
AGACCTCCATCAAGCTTGAAAAAAACCCACCCCCTACAGTAGAACCCCTTTCAAGATAGAGAAAATTATTGGATTGGAAAATTAATGACCATCTATCCATTTGGACTTAACAATCAAATAACAAATGTAGGCAACATTTTGTATAAAGATTTATTAAAAAACGATTTTAATAACCCATATTTTAACTTCCCTGTTTTAAACAGAAGACCTGGTAGACACGGTAATAGAAGACTAAATACATTTAATAAAAAGAAAAACAGGTCTGATATTAAAATTATTGTTAATAATTTTTATTCATTATATCGAAATTTCGGAATTAAAAAATTAAAAGATTCATTGAAAGGCCTACAAAAGAAAAGTTTTGCTCCTTTTATAGAAAATATTCTAAACAATAAACATAATTTCACAAATAAATTTAAGAATATAGTCTTTGCTTTTATGGGATATATTAGAGCTAATTCTAAGAAATCCAAAGATAACCGTATTAAAGATAAAGTCATGTCCACTTTAAATTATTCCTCTAAAATTTTAGACAAAATTAATGTTAACAGTCTTATTAATTCAAAGAAAGTTAAGTCCATGTTACCAGATGGTTGTAAAGATTTCAAACCATTAATAGTGTATTCATATGAACGACCTGTTGGGTCTATTATTTGTAATTATAATAAAGTTTTAGGAAATCTTTCAGATAATTATATTTTCAATAATAATAAATGCGTGTGTGAAAGAGTCATGGATATGCCAGCTAGCAGACGTGATGCACTAGCAAAGTTCATTTATAGTCCGATATGTCACATATTAACAGGTGATGTAGAACTAGTTAAACATTTTGAAAACGACAAATTAGCGGAGCTATGTCGTAAAGGGTTTAAATTTAGAATAGGGAGTAATAAAGTAACATGGGACATAATTTTAAAAGATATTGTTTTTTCAGTCAATAAATTAAAAGATAAATTGTTAAAAATTGCGTGCTGCGATGCGAGAGAACTAGAAGCATGGTCTAAATTATTAATTAAGTTAATTAGAAATAAAATTTTCTCGCTTAAAAATGAATTTAATCTTTCAGATTTTATAGACTATAATTATAATAAGCTTAAAGCTGATTTAATAAATTTACATAAACATTTTGTAATCACTACAGTAGATAAAGCCAGCAATAATTATAGCTTCACATGTAAGAAATTTTATCTTGAAAACATGAAAAAAGAATTAGGTATTAAGGGTAACATATTACGTAAACATATTTGCGGTAATTCTGTTTATGAAATTCAAAATAATCTGAATATTGATAACTTTATCGATGAACATACCAAGAAAAATATAACATTTGATATTAAACTTTCTGATAAGAACAAGTGCATTGCAAAATTATACATGTTACCTAAATTTCATAAAAGACCTTATAAATATCGCTTTATTGCCGGAGCAAAATTTGCTACCACTAAAACTCTATCAGAACAAGTCGTAAATTGCTTAAAATACATTAAAAGTACTCATAAAAGATATTGTAATACCATCATGAGAAGAACTGGCATTAACTATTATTGGAGTGTTGACAATTCGTTAGAAGTTATTGATAAAATAAATACCATGCCGAAAGTTACCTCGGTACATAGCTTCGACTTTTCAACTTTGTATACCAATTTGCCTTTAGATTTAGTATATTCAGCGCTTTGCTTTATTATAGATTTGCACTTTGACAGGTTCGTTAGGAATGGTAATTATTTCATAAATGTTTATACATATTTTAATAATGCATCACTTAGCTCTACTCCCACTAGTTCTGTATATTTTGATAGAACTAAACTTAAAGATGCCCTTAAATTCCTCCTTTTCAATACTTATGTTAGATTCGGGCCGTACATTTTCAAACAAATATTAGGAATTCCTATGGGTGGAAATGCTAGCCCTTTAATTGCAGACTTATTCTTGCTTGCTTTAGAATTTAAATATATAAAAGACTTAGTTGACAGTAGCAAGAAAAATAAAATCCCAGAAAAATTAGCACTTGCTAAACTGTTAAGTAATAATAGTAGATATATTGATGATATTCTTGTTTGCAATTTGTTAAATTTTAATCAAGTTGCTAAACTTATTTACCCTAATTCTATTCCCCTCACACAATGTAACGTAAATTATAAAGTTGAAAATTTTCTTGATATAAATATAGAGATTGTTAATGAACAGTGCATACTTAAAGTATATCACAAAGTTGATGATTTTAATTTTAACGTAATAAACTTTCCTTTCCCTAGTAGTAATATCGATAGTAAAATAACTTATAATTGTTTTTATTCCCAATTAATAAGATTTTGTAAAATCTGCACTAAAGTAGATGACTTTTGGGCTAGAGCTAGGTTACTATACAGACTCTTAGTGGACAGAGGTTTTGAGGCAAGTAAATTGTTCCATAAAATTAATCTTTTTAGGGTCAATTATTGTGACTGTATTCTAAAATTTTACATCAATAATTTTAATCAAGCATTTTTAACTTGAAGTTTCTTGTATAACCTCTGCTTACTTTTTGTCTGTATTTATTGTTTTTGTCTGTATTTATTGTTTATCTTTTTCTTTTTATATTATTAATATTAATATTGATGATTTTTTAAATGTATTGTTCTTGTTAAAAGAGTACTCTTTGTTTAAATCTGTTGTTACTTCATATTTTGCAATTATTTGTCTTTATATTATATGTATTCATTGTCGATAGTATCAATTGCTTACTTTTGCGATTTCCTTAGTTTATTTGTGCTATAAATGTAGGTTATTTGTAGGGTAGTTATTGATAGGGGTCACTTGAGGCATGCTATGCTTACAGGTACCTACCCGATAGCACTATCGTTAGTGAGTGCTGTACTGTATTTTATATATTATTTTGTAATAGTATAGATATCTTATCAATATTTGTATTTTGTACTATTGTTAATGTCTTGTCATGTTGCAAATTTGATTTTAAATAATATTTTGACATTTAACATTTAGTTTCTTTATTCATGCAGAGTTTAGTAAAATTTGCCAGAACGTCCCGGACTTCCCAAACTTGACTACTTCCTTTAACGTGACGATAGTGCGTTGTTATATGTGCGATTAGTTTGCTTGGGAAACAGATTAACTTGCTCATGTAGTAATGTACACCCTATGTGGTGGATTGTGTTCTTTTATTTAATAATTTTCATTTTAGTAAGCGTTGTTTCCACATAGCGATTTTGATAATTTAATTTGACTTTATATTGTCCTTGTCCCAATTTTGGTTTGTTTAGTTTGCAAGTTTTACATTTTAAGATAAATTTGTAAAAAATGTTGGTAGATAAATTTCCCGGTTCCTCTTAAAATTACAGGCTCGCTTTCGCTCGCCAGGAAAAACTCGACACCAAAATGGCACGAAAGGTCTTGATATTGACAAAGAAATGGGGCGAAAGGTCTCAAAATCTCCAAACTAACGGAACGAGTGTCTTCAAATCTCAAAAAACTAATATGGTAAACATGAGGGAGAAGGGTGTCCAGGAAAAGCGACTACCTCCCCCTTAAGGGTTTTAATAATAGTGAATATAAACACCATACGAGGAGGAGCACTCTATTGACAACGTTCCGCAGATATAAACACCATATATAAACACCATATGAGGAGCACTCTATTGACAACGTTCCACAGATATAAACACCATATATAAACACCATATGAGGAGGAGCACTCTATTGACAACGTTCCGCAGATATAAACACCATATATAAACACCATATGAGGAGGAGCACTCTATTGACAACGTTCCGCAGATATAAACACCATATATAAACACCATATGAGGAGGAGCACTCTATTGACAACGTTCCACAGATATAAACACCATATAAACACCATATGAGGAGGAGCACTCTATTGACAACGTTCCGCAGATATAAACACCATATATAACACCATATGAGGAGGAGCACTCTATTGACAACGTTCCGCAGATATAAACACCATATATAAACACCATATGAGGAGGAGCACTCTATTGACAACGTTCCACAGATATAAACACCATATATAAACACCATATGAGGAGGAGCACTCTATTGACAACGTTCCGCAGATATAAACACCATATATAAACACCATATGAGGAGCACTCTATTGACAACGTTCCGCAGATATAAACACCATATATAAACACCATATGAGGAGGAGCACTCTATTGACAAAGTTCCGCAGATAGCTTCTCCAGGTCACTGTGTGTTTAATAATAGTGACGTTCCCCCAAGGTAATATGGCAGCACACCGCACATTATAGAACAATAGATTACGTGGGCTAGCTTGTTCAAGGTCACGGAACTGGAGATATCTGCTTGAATCCTGTTGACGTACACACAAGCTGCGCACGTACAAGCACACACACGAACACATAATGCCACATACACACATACACATACTAGCCCGTACGAACATACACATATATACAGTATACACATAGCACATACGAACCCATACACATGTACACAAACTGAAAGAGCTGACACACACACACACACACACACACACACACACTTGAAAATAGTTGAAATTAAACTAGATAGCCTATCTGTAAAATATATTGATAAAGTCAAGCCCCCACCCAAGATAAAATAGAGAGGCGGGTGGACTTAAGGGGGGTGACCTGCTTTTTGTTATTTCTGTCCTTTTCTCTCTTTCTCTGGCTTGTATCCATTCGGCCCCATGCAGCCAACTATTTTAAGACGTTTATCCCCATCTAAGTGTCGATTTCTTCCTGGCGAGCGATAGCGAGCCAGCATTATATGAAGAAATCCGGCTTCGTCGGAGAAATTTTTCTATCGAAAAATTTACAAATTTAGCCTGCTGTCAAACAAAAATAAAAAATATGCTGGCTCGCTACCGCTCACCAGTAAGAAATTGACACCTGGATGGGGATAAACGTCTCAAAACAGTAGGCTGAATGGGGCCAAATGGATACAAGCCAGAGAAAGATAGAAAAGGACAGAACAAAAACAGGTCACCCCCCTTAATCAGGCCACAGCCATCCTCCGTAATCAGTTTTCTGTTATAACTGTGGCAAACCGGCTATCTCCATAATATCCGGTATAAACTAGTGTTTGACCTTAAAGAAGCTAAATGTGAGCTCTCCAAACCACTGACACTGCTCTTCAACAAGTCCTCGACAACTGGGATTGTGCCTGATGAGTGGAAGCTCTCGAACGTTACCCCGATATTTAAATAAAGCAGCAAATCATTGCCTAGTAACTATCACACACACACACACACACACACACACACACACACACACACACACACACACACACACATCACACACACAAACACACACACACACACACACACACACACACATACACACAAGGTGAAAGCTTGTCTCCGTTCTCTTTACATATTATGTTAATGATATTGAGGCCAAACTTATTTAACTCATTTGTAGTTAATTAAATGTTAGTGATGATTAGCTTCCTGATTAAGGGGAGGTTTTTAGTTTGGTCTCTAGATATCCATCAAGCTTAAGATTACACCCCCTTGAGCCCCTTTCAAGATAAATTTGTACATTTTTCGGTAGAAAAATGTCTCGGCTGAAAGCCGGTTCCTCTTAAATTACAGGCTCGCTATCGCTCGCCAGGATAAAATCTACACCTAAATTGCACGAAAGGTCTTAAAATTGACAGAAATGGGTTGAAAGTTCTTAAAATCATCAAAATAATGGGGCGAACGTCTTAAAATTAGAAAAGCAATGGGGCTAAACATGAGGGAGAAAGGAGTCAAGAAAAAACTCCCTCAAGTGGAAATCTCCCCTTAACTAAAGCTACTTGTGTTAATGTATGCCGAGGATAGGGTTATAATGTGCGACAGTGGACTAAGTTAACCCTTTCACGTGTTTATGACGCAGAGGTTGCCAGATTAGCAATAATAAATAGAGTTTTCTCACTCTTATAATTACCTCTCCAAAATTAGTTTTCTGCCCACAGCTAACTCAAAGACAACTGCAGAGGTTGAAGTAACTAAACTAAAGGTTTCTAAATACCCCTGATGGTAACAAAGGCTTTAAAGTATCCCTAATAGGCTCAAAATTGCGTCAAGAACGTGAGAGGGTTAAGGGGACATGGGTCGTTTTCCTAGATTCCCTTCTCCATCATGTTTAGCCCCCATTAGTTTCCAGATTTTAAGATGTTTGCCCCATTAGTGTGTCGTTTTTAAGACCTTCCGCTCCATTTCCTTGGCAATATTAAGACCATTCGTGCTATCTAGGTGTCGATATTGTTCCTGGCGAACAATAGTGAGCCTGTCATTTTGGAAGAACCGGCCGGATCTAATGGATGTTTTTTCTAGGGAGGAAACTAGAAAAATGATTAATAAATTTAAAATCGACCAAAAAGTAAACCATCTCCCCTTAATTGTAGTGAAAACCAAAATTAGTATTGTAATTAGTAGGGCTATATTAACCCTTTCACGCTTATGACGCGATTGTGAGCCTATTAGGGATACTTTAAAGCCTTTGTTACCATCAGGGGTATTTAGAAAC
The DNA here is from genome assembly GCA_032716605.1 of Paralithodes platypus. Classification (NCBI taxonomy): domain Eukaryota; kingdom Metazoa; phylum Arthropoda; class Malacostraca; order Decapoda; family Lithodidae; genus Paralithodes; species Paralithodes platypus. The sequence goes on from CM064574.1 coordinate 1,737,457, forward strand.
CTTTAGTTTAGTTACTTCAACCTCTGCAGTTGTCTTTGAGTTAGCTGTGTTGAGCCTATTGGGGATACTTTAAAGCCTTTGTTACCATCAGGGGTATTTAGAAACCTTTAGTTTAGTTACTTCAACCTCTGCAGTTGTCTTTGAGTTAGCTGTGTTTGACTATTGGGGATACTTTAAAGCCTTTGTTACCATCAGGGGTATTTAGAAACCTTTAGTTTAGTTACTTCAACCTCTGCAGTTGTCTTTGAGTTAGCTGTGTTGAGCCTATTGGGGATACTTTAAAGCCTTTGTTACCATCAGGGGTATTTAGAAACCTTTAGTTTAGTTACTTCAACCTCTGCAGTTGTCTTTGAGTTAGCTGTGTTGAGCCTATTGGGGATACTTTAAAGCCTTTGTTACCATCAGGGGTATTTAGAAACCTTTAGTTTAGTTACTTCAACCTCTGCAGTTGTCTTTGAGTTACCTGTGTTGAGCCTATTGGGGATACTTTAAAGCCTTTGTTACCATCAGGGGTATTTAGAAACCTTTAGTTTAGTTACTTCAACCTCTGTAGTTGTCTTTGAGTTAGCTGTGTTGAGCCTATTGGGGATACTTTAAAGCCTTTGTTACCATCAGGGTATTTAGAAACCTTTAGTTTAGTTACTTCAACCTCTGCAGTTGTCTTTGAGTTAGCTGTGTTGAGCCTATTGGGGATACTTTAAAGCCTTTGTTACCATTAGGGGTATTTAGAAACCTTTAGTTTAGTTACTTCAACCTCTGCAGTTGTCTTTGAGTTAGCTGTGTTGAGCCTATTGGGGATACTTTAAAGCCTTTGTTACCATCAGGGTATTTAGAAACCTTTAGTTTAGTTACTTCAACCTCTGCAGTTGTCTTTGAGTTAGCTGTGTTTTAGCCTATTGGGGATACTTTAAAGCCTTTGTTACCATTAGGGGTATTTAGAAACCTTTAGTTTAGTTACTTCAACCTCTGCAGTTGTCTTTGAGTTAGCTGTGTTGAGCCTATTGGGGATACTTTAAAGCCTTTGTTACCATCAGGGGTATTTAGAAACCTTTAGTTTAGTTACTTCAACCTCTGCAGTTGTCTTTGAGTTAGCTGTGTTGAGCCTATTGGGGATACTTTAAAGCCTTTGTTACCATCAGGGGTATTTAGAAACCTTTAGTTTAGTTACTTCAACCTCTGCAGTTGTCTGTGAGTTAGCTGTGGGCAGAAAACTAATTTTGGAGAGGTAATTATAAGAGTGAGAGAACTCTATTTCTTATTGCTAATCTGGCAACCTCTGCGTCATAAATGCGTGAAAGAGTTAAGTTCAACCTGGTAACTATAGTTTGATGATCGGTATGGAAACTATTAAGGGGAGGTTTTTAGTTTGTTCCCTAGATGTCCATCAAACTTAAGATTACACCCCCTTGAGCCCTTTTCAAGATAAATTTGTAAATTTTTCGGTAGAAAAATGTCCCGGCTGAAAGCCGGCTGAAACCCGGCTGAAAGCTGAAAGCCGGTTCCTCTTAAATTACAGGCTCGCTATCGCTCGCCAGGATAAAAATCGACATAAATGGCACGAAAGGTCTTAAATTTGACAGAATTGGGTCGAAAGTTCTAAAAAATCGTCAAAATAATTGGGCGAACGTCTTAACATTAGTAAAGCAATGGGGCTATACATGAGGGAGAAAGGAGTCAAGACAAAAATCCCTGAAGTGGAAATCTCCCCTTAAGGGAGATGGGTTTATTTTTTTGGTCGATTATTTCATATATTTATTATTATATTTGTTTTCTTCCCTAGACCTCCATCAAACCTAAAAAAAACATCCATTAGATCCCCCTTCTAGATTAATTTGTACATTTTTCGGTAGGCCGGTTCTTCTAAAATTACAGGCTCACTATCGTTCGCCAGGAAAACAATCGATACCTAAATAGCACGAAAGGTCTTAATATTGCCACAGAAATGGGGCGAAAGGTCTTAACATCTACAAACAAATAGGGCAAACATCTTAAAATCTCAAAACTAATGGGGCTAAACATAAGGGAGAAGGGGAGTCAATATAAGTACCTTGGAACTGCTGGTACTAAGAGCGAAGATATGTGTGTGTTTTTTTTTTTGTTTTTTTTTTTTGTTTTTTTTTTCTAACTACTCCCTCTTCAATAATTGGTACAGGTTTGATGTACCAGTTGATTTACAGAGTGTAATGTTTAAGGGGGGATGGGCGTATATATTTAAATTAAGGGGGGATGGGCGTATATATTTGCTCATTTATGTATATTTTTATGTATCTTTCAACGCTGGGGAAGACACTCGTTACAGGCACTTCTGCCTTTTGTCTCCCTCACTCACATACAAAATAAATAAATATATGTATATATACTGTATAAATATAGGATATACAATATATATATATATATATATATATATATATATATATATATATAATATTATAATATTATATATATAATATATATATATAATATTATAATATATATATCTATATATATATATATATATATATATATATATATATATATATATATATATATATATATATATATATATATCCACAGTATGTGTGTTTGTGTATGTTTCTGTGTATGTGTGTATCCTACATATACACATGCTTGCAGCCTTGGCAGACTTATATTTTGTCGCCAATCATTTAATATATGCATAGTGTGTGTGTGTGTGTGTGTGTGTGTGTGTGTGTGTGTGTGTGTGTGTGAACATTTGGCAGCATGGTGTTTATGTGTAGGAATAAACGTGTGTGTGATTGTATGATGAATGTGTGCATCATCGTAGACCACACACACACACACACACACACACACACACACACACACACACACACACACACACAGACACACACACACACACCCACACACCTTGATATCTCCTTGACATAATTCTCCTTCATCACCAATCAGCCGTAACTGAACTATTATATTATACTGTACCATTATTATATATATATATATATATATCTAGGGAGGGGGGGATTTACACTGACCCACACAGACCTTACGAGCCAAGCGAGGGGGTCAGGAGTTGTTTGTTCCAGTAGAGATAGCAGAACCCCAAGTAAGGCAAGTGGAAGAATAGGATAACTCTACTGAAATAAAATTAAGTAGTGGAAGAAGAAGAAGTAGTAGTAGTAGTAGTAGTAGTAGTAGTAGTAGTAGTAGTAAGTAAGTTTGTCTATATCCTTTTGATAGTATGGAGACTAAAGTTGAACGCAGTATTCTAGATGAGGTCGAACCAATTAATTATATAAGGTGAGAATAACATCTTCGGATTTGTATTCGAAAGACCTACCAATGAATCCAAACATCTTATTTGCTTTCTTTACTACCGGTACTTCAGCGCATTGTTGTCCTGGTGTTATGACAACTAATATACCAGTAATTGGGTAGATTGTTATGGGCATTTTATTGGGTAGATTGTTATGGGCATTTTATTGGGTAGATTGTTATGGGCATTTTATTGGGTAGATTGTTATGGGCATTTTATTGGGTAGATTGTTATGGGCATTTTATTGGGTAGATTGTTATGGGCATTTTATTGGGTAGATTGTTATGGGCATTTTATTTACCCTTTGTATAGCCTACTCATGATTTTGGAGTGTTTAAGGGGATGGTAGGTTTTTATGGCCTCTCTTCTCCCTCATGTTTAGCCCGATTAGTTTTCAGATTTTAAGACGTTCGGCTCATTAGTTTGGCGATTGTAAGACCTTTTTTTATTTTGAAGGAAGTCTGGGAAGGCGTGTTGTTTGTTAGCCTAGGGGACAAGCTAAAATACATTCTTCATGCAACCAAAATCTTCAATAATAATTAAACATAATATAATAACTCACAAGGCATCGGGTCAGATACTCTTGAGTCAAAGAAGAACAAAATCCTATACTCCTGATCCGATTAAAGGGGTTAAATCCACACTTCCTAGACGTCTAAGTGTTCAGTCTTATTCATAGTCACGATATGGCTGTCTGCTTATTAATCTCTCACTCGCTCTCTCTCTCTCTCTTTCTTCTCTCTCTCTCTCTCTCTCCATTTTACTTTCTTTCTCTTACTCTATCTCTTTCTTCTCATTCTCACTCACTCTCACTCTCGCTCTCTCTCTCACACACTCACTCTCTCTAATTAAATACATTAATCGTGTATACCAGTTTGTCATCAAGCTATTTGCTATGTGTTATCTATCGGGCTCCTTAATCTTGCACTTAACCCCTTAAAGATTATGATGCGTTTTTAGCAATATTCTGGCTATCATTGGGCGATTTTATTCAGTTTTGGAAGGCCCTCTAGCAATCAAAGGGGTAAAATTAAATGCAAAAACTATCTCGATCATCCCTCTGACTCCCACAATTCCTTCCCAAACTGAATACAATCTTCTAGTAATAGCCAGAATTAATTGTTAAAACGTGTCATAATCCTCAAGGGGTTAATTAACATATATATTTTCCAGGTTCTCTAAAAAAAGTATGATGTATTTCTTCTTCGATTGAGTTGTATATTTGTTCTTCATTACCTCCCTCTACTTCCTACTTCTTCTTCTCTTCCTTTACCCCAACATCTCTTCCCCCTCCTCCTCCTCCCTATATAAACTCTCCCTCCTCCTCATCTTATTCCTCCTCCTCTTCCTTCTCTCCCTCCACCTTCCCCACCCCTCATCTCCCTCCATCTTTTCCCCCCTCCTCTTCCTCCATCATCTTTTCTTCCTCCTCCTTCATCTCTTCCCCTTACCCTCCCCCTCCACTTTCCCCTCCCCCCCCCCCCCCCGCTTCCTCATCTCTTCCTCCTTCTGCTCCCATCTCCTCCACCCCTTCTCTTCTCCTCCTCCTCTTCCTGCCCCGTATGGACCAATAGGTGTGTCGCAGTTGTAAGCCTTTTGTATTCCTTTGTATTCTATCACCCCCCCCCCATGATCTTACTAGTCATTGTGAATTAAAGTCTGTCTTAGACGTCCGTTGTTTGGCATATCATTATGGGATCAGGGTATGTGTAAGCCATTTTGTCATTAATCTGCTTTAATTTATATTTTATATCGTACATGCAACTCGGCACATCACTTGGTATAATACACTATATAAGTTTAAGGCTTGAGATGCTTTCTTCTTCGCCTGTCTCGTCCCCTTCCTCCTCTTCTTCCTCCCCCCCCCCCCCTTCTCCTTCATCATCTCCTCCTCCTACCCCTCCTCCTTTATCATATCCTCTCTCTTCTCCTCCCCCTTCCTCCATCTCCTCCTCCTACCCTTCCCCGTTCCTCCATCTACTCCTCCTATATAATCTCCTCTCTCTCCTCCCCCCAACCCTCCTTCTTTCCTCCTCCTCCTCCTCCCCCCCCCCCCCCCCCCATGTTCTTAGGAGCCATTGTGAGAATTGAGGTCTGTCTTTAGGGGTGCGTTGTTTGGCATATCATTAGGGGATCAGGGGGGGGGGGGGAGAGAGAGAGCGCGAGCGAGAGAGATAGAGAGAGAGAGAGAGTGAGAGTGTGTGTGTGTGAGAGTGAGTTGACGGTAAGAGAGACTTGAATAAACGAAATATAGACCAAGGTCCAGAGAATATAGTAGTCCCTTAACCCTAATATTTACCATACATTAATAGAAAGAAAAGTAAGGAAAAGAAATCATCAAATAACAGAGAGAGAGAGAGTGAGAGTGAGAGTGAGAGGAATGAGTCGAGAAAAGGAGGAAAAACAGACGAAATACTTGACATTTTATTTTAATAGAAAGTAAACAAAAAGAGGGAAAGAGAAAGGGAGAGGTAGAGAAAGAAAGACAGAGAGAGAGAGTGTGTGTGTGAGAGAGAGAGAGAGAGTGTGTGAGAGAGAGAGAGAGAGAGAGAGGGGGGGTAGAGAGAGAGAAAAAAATGTAAAGAAAGAGCGGGAGAGGTAAAGAAAGAGATAGAAAGAGAGAGAAGGGTGGTTGGGTGGGGTGTTAGTTGGCAGACAAATGAGACAGCAACAGTGGGGGTAGTAAGGTGATGTTGGTATAAAGAGGAGCACCACCACCGGACAGCCACACTTTATAGTACCAGGCTTGACTATGTCTCTGATGTGCCCCCCTCTCCCCCATCCTCTCTCTTGCTCTAGCTCTCTCTCTCTCTCTCTAGCTCTCTCTCTCTCTAGCTCTCTCTCTCTCTCTCTCTCTCTCTCTCTCTCTCTCTCTCTCTCTCTCTCTCTCTCTCTCTCTCTCTCTCTCTCTCTCCTCTCATCCTCTCTCTCTCTCTCTCCTCGCTCCCTCCTCTCTCTCCCCGCTTTTTTTCCCTCTCTCTCTCGCTCTCTCTCTCGCTCCCCCCTCTTCTCTCTCTCTCTCTCTCTCTCAGCTCTCGCCTCCTCTCGCCTCCTTCCCTCCTCTCGCCCTCTCTCCTCTCTCTCCTCTCTCTTCTCCCCTCTCTCCTCTCTCCTCACTCCTCTCTCTCCTCTCCCTTTCCTCTTTTCTCTCTCTCTCTCTTTGTATATATATATATATATATATATATATATATATATATATATATATACATAATATCAGAGGTGTGGTGTGGGTGTAGATGTGCTGGAAAGTGTGAAAAGGAACACCTTGAGATGGTTCGGCCATCTGGAACGTTTGGGAAGCTAGAGAATTACTAAGAGAGTGAACAAGAGTGAGGTGGAGGGACAGAGAGGGAGAGTAGACCGAGTGGGAGGTGGAAGGATGGAGTTTAGAAGTATATGAGCGAAGGCTGTGCTGGATGAGAGGAGGGGCGTCGAGTGACTGGGGACAGAGATGCATGAGAGCGCCATACCTTCGGGGATCACTATGTCCGGCAACATCTCTTTCTCCTGATCTTGAACTACTATTAACCCTTTCAAGATGACTATGACACATTTCTGTTTTCTGGTTATTATTAAACGATTATGTTCATATTATGAAGGGTAGTCCTATGTGTAAGTTAAGGGGAGGTTTTTAGTTGATTCCCTAGACTTCCATCAAGCTTAAAATTACTCCCCCTTGACCCCCTTTCAAGATAAATTTGTACATTTTTCGGTAGAAAAATTTCCCGGCCTAAGGCCGGTTCCCCTTAAATTACAGGCTCGCTATCGCTCGCCAGGAAAAAATCGACACCTAAATGGCACGAATGGTCTTATAATTGACAGAAATGGGGCGAAGGTTCTTAAAATCGCCAAACTAATGGGGCAAGCATCTTTAAATCTCACAAGCAATGGGGCTAAACATGAGGGAGAAAGAGGTTGAGAAAAATATCCTCCAGGTGGAAATCTCCCCTTAAAGAGTAAGTTGAGATGTCTTTACCCTTTCAAGTTGAGATGTCTTTACCCTTTCAAGTTGAGATGTCTTTACCCTTTCAAGTTGAGATGTCTTTACCCTTTCAGGTTGAGATATCTTTACCCTTTCAAGTTGAGATGTCTTTACCCTTTCAAGTTGAGATGTCTTTATCCTTTCAAGTTGAGATGGCTTTACCCTTTCAAGTTGAGATGTCTTAACCCTTTCAAGTTGAGATGTCTTTACCCTTTCAAGTTGAGATGTCTTTACCCTTTCAAGTTGAGATGTCTTTACCCTTTCAAGTTGAGATGCCTTTACCCTTTCAAGTTGAGATGTCTTTACCCTTTCAAGTTGAGATGTCTTTACCCTTTCAAGTTGGGATGTCTTTACCCTTTCAAGTTGAGATGTCTTTACCCTTTCAAGTCCCACATATCCTTCTGTAACAAATAAAATGGTCCAAATTCCAGAATAATCTGTCAAAATGCGTCATAATATTCAAGGGGTTAAAGAATCAGCTAAAACGAAAGGTTAATGTACTAAGCATTTGTTAGACTGTACTTTACCGAGGTGCTCATCTTCGTATCTGACCCCCAACCTGGTACACAGGGGCTACAGGCGCTACATCTTTGTATTCCATATGACCGGTGTTCTCCACATTATTGTTTTGTGTTTGCATTAGTCACAAATATGAATGTAACCAAACGACGATACTGTTGTTATATGGCTCTTTCAGTAGTCTGTATCGCTTTACTAGTGGATGGCCCCTCACAGGAAAAAGGGCGCTGCTCAATAAACTCGCCCTTCGGGGTAAAATCAAAATCCATTTGTATCTCACCCTGCCTGGTACAGTCGGCCAAATAAGTGATTAAACGGCACCAAGTATATTTCGATCAATAATTGGGATCAGCACTATCTAAGCATAAATGCATCGTTTCGAGTGAGATATACAAACATGTTCCTCTATTTACACACCCTATTCAACATCTGACAGACATTAATACAGGACACGACTTATTTGGCCAACTGTACACTGGAGCTACTGCTCGGTCAACAGGCACACAGGTGTCACAAAACCGACTGTCTCTCTATAGCCCATTCCGGAAATCCAACCCCGAGAACGTTTTTCAGCCCAATTTGATAACCTTTGCACCACAGAGGCAACTAACTACTACTACTACTACTACTACTACTACTGAGAAAGAGAGAGAGAGAGAGAGAGAGAGAGAGAGAGAGAGAGAGAGAGAGAGAGAGAGATAAGGTGAACATTTTAGCACTTCATGATGTTTGTTTATCGTATCATATTATATTGTCCAATTTGCAGCTTAACTAACTCTAACTCTCTCTCTGTCTCTCTCTCTCTCTCTCTCTCTCTCTCTCTCTCTCTCCCTCTCCCTCTCTCTCTCTCTCTCGCTCTCTCTCTCTCTCTCTCTCTCTCTCTCTCTCTCTCTCTCTCTCCTGTGATTGTGACAATCTTTCTTTGACTGAACGTGTTTGGTAGAAAGAGTAGGTATTTAATCTCTCTCTCTCACTCTTAGTCTCTCTCTCTCTCTCTCTCTCTCTCTCATTCTCATTCTCACTCTCACTCTCACTCTCACTCTCTCTCTCTCTCTCTCTCTCTCTCTCTCTCTCTCTCTCTCTCTCTCTCTCTCTCTCTCCAGGATATGACAATTATCAGTACCGGGTATACATTTTTGCCATGACGATATACAGTACTGTAGTTACTTTGACCTGGCGTATGTAGTCTGTGTATGCGTGTGTGTATGTCTGTGTGTGTGTGTGTGTGTGTGTGTGTGTGTGTGTGTGTGTGTGTGTGTGAACAATAATAATAGAGGTATCGGGGTGTGTATGTGTTTTTTAGTATATACAAGGACAAATTACCCTGATATTCGATGGCATGTCCTGTGTATGATAATGTGAAAATTAAATACTAACTTCAATATTCCCAGTCACGTCTAAAGAGAGAGAGAGAGAGAGAGAGAGAGAGAGAGAGAGAGAGAGAGAGAGAGAGAGAGAGAGAGAGAGAGAGAGAGAGAGAGAGAGAGAGAGAGAGAGAGAGAGCTATCACATAACCCTTCTGTGTGTGTGTGTGTGTGGTGTTACAGATGTGTTGTTGGTGGCAGCAGGTGTAGGAGGGTGTTACATATCTGACTCTGTATATATGGTGTTACATATGGAGGGTGTTAGTGTTACATATACCTAACCCTCTGTATTTATGGTGTTACAGATGTGGTGACATGATGTTGGGTTGGTGGTGATAAGTTAGGGTAGGTCTTAGTGTTGTATATATCTGACACTATATTTATGGTGTTAGAGATATGATGTTTGTTTGGTGGTGATAAGTTAGGATAGGAAAACAATAAAATAAAATATAATAATATATAAAATAAAAATAAAAATAGGAACAATGGGGATTGGGCCTGAGCATAATTATAGATAGATATAGATAGATATAGATAGAGAGGGTGTTATACATATGAACACCTGTATTTGTGGTGTTACATATACCTGACTTTCTATATGTTTGGTGTTACAGATGCGGTGGTGGCAGCAGGTGTGGGTACTGTTGGTAACGGGGAGGGGGAGGAGGGTGTTACTACTCCTACTACTCCTTAGTCTACTCCTGGCGGCTCAACTCTTCGCCTCACATGTTGTACACCCGCGTAAGTGGCTCAAGGTTGTATCCATTCGGCCCCATTCAGCCTTTTACTGTTTTAAGACGTTTATCCCCATCCAGGTGTCGATTTTAAGTGTATTTATTTGTTCATTGATGTATCTTTTTATTATGATTATAGTTACCTCCTTGGACCTCCATCAACTTTACACCTCCCCCCCCGACCCTCGTTCAAAATAAATGTGTACATTTATTGATATAATAATGTTCTGGTGGTTCCTCTTAAATTACAGGCTCGCTATTGCTCTCTCAAGAACTAATCGACACCTATATGACACAAAAGAACTAATCGACACCTATATGACACAAAAGAACTAATCGACACCTATATGACACAAAAGAACTAATCGACACCTATATGACGCAAAAGTCTTCATATTGACAAAGAAATGGGGCGAAAGGTCTTGAAATCGCCAAATTAAAATGGGCCGGTTGTCTTAATATATGAAAACTAATGGGGCTAACCATGAGAAAGAAGGGGAACCAGAAAAATGACCCATCTCCCCTTAAGGAATTATATATAATGTAAAACTTGCAAAACTAAACCAAAACAGGAATCGCATTGCATTTCTGATAGTTCAGGGGAGGTCTCCACTTGAGGGATTTTTTTCTTGACCCCTTTCTCCCTCATGTTTAGCCCCCATTGCTTTTGATATTATAAAACGTTTGCCCCCATTAGTTTAGCGATTTAAAAACTCACCCCATATTAAGACCTTTCGTGCAATTCAGGTGTCTATTTTATCCTGGCGAGCGATAGCGAGCCTGTAATTTAAGAGGAACCGGCCTTCGGCCGGGACATTTTCCTACCGAAAAATGTACAAATTTATCTTGAAAGGGACTCGAGGGGGTGTAATTTTAAGGTTGATGGAGGTCTAGGGAACAAACTAAATACCTCCCCTTAAGAAAAGTTACTGAACAAGTGTACGTTGGATGTTAAATATTCGGCTGTTTTATATTTAAACCAACATAATACAGTGAAAGTAGCTTAGGGAGATTATAAAAATGTTAAATCCTAGTTAGGTTACAGATTGGGTAAGACTATGTAATCAAGGTAGCTGGATTAATCAAGGTAGCTGGATTAATCAAGGTAGCTGGATTAATCAAGGTAGCTGGATTAATCAAGGTAGCTGGATTAATCAAGGTAGCTGGATTAATCAAGGTAGCTGGATTAATCAAGGTAGCTGGATTAATCAAGGTAGCTGGATTAATCAAGGTAGCTGGATTAATCAAGGTAGCTGGATTAAGTTCACAAGAAAATGGAGAGATAAAACACAATGTATTAGTTGCTCATGCATAATGCAAAACAATATTGCTGAGGGCGGGATGGTTACAAAATACAGAACATATTGGAATGTTAGGTAGGGTGGTTAGTGTGGAAGTGAAGAAGTCCTTGCATGACAGTGTGGTAATTCCGACACTGACTTACGGAAGCGAAGCATGGACGTTGGTGGAGAGATTCAGACCAAGAGTGAGTTGGGTGGAAATGAGTTACTTGAGAAGTGCGTGTGGAGTTACATGGAGGGATAGACAGACGAATGAGGAAGTAAGAAGGGAGTGTGGTGTGGAGGTAGACGTGCTGGAAAGTGTGAAAAGGAACACCTTGACATGGTTTGGCCATATGGAACGTATGGGAAGCGAGAGAATGACTAAGAGGGTGTACGAGAGCGAGGTGGAAGGACAGAGAGGGAGAGGTAGACATAAAGAGAGGTGGAAGGATAGAGTGAAGAAGTATATGGATAAAAGCGGTACTGGTTGGCAGGAGGGGCGTCGACTGACTGGGGACAGGGTTGCATGGGGGCGTTTCGTTCGTGGCCACCCCTTCGGGGATCACGGCGTCAGGCAATAGATAGATAGATAGGTACGGTTACTTACAGAATACAGAACATATTGGAATGTTAGGTACGGTAGGTTACAAAATACAGCACAAATGGGGGCCCTTGAGTGCATGATCTATACCAACAACAACAACAACAACAACAACAACAATAAACAAATGTGAATTGCACACCTCTGAATTAAAAGTATCCTCCCTTCCAAGGAAATAAATAGCTGGCCTACCTATTTGGAACAGGATATAGTATTACACCCATCAACTATAAGGATAAAAAGGTGTGTTGGTGGTGTATTGGTTTAGATGCTTATGTTCTGGGCGTGGTGTCCTGAGTTCGAATCCCGGGAGGACCATTATGTTTTCATTAGTTTATTCTAGTGCATTGTTGTTGTTTTTTTATAGAGGATTAATGATAAGAACGGGGTGTTCCTTAAAATCATTATCAATATACCCAAGGATTTGTTTATACCATTTTCCATACACTTTGTACACTCATGATTTTTGTTATATTTAGGTAAGTAACTTATTAAGGGGGGATGGTTGTTTTCTGGGCCCCTTCTCCCTCATGTTTAGCCCCATTTGTTTTCAGATATTTAAGACGTTCGGCCTATTAGTTTGGCGATTTTACGACTTCACCCCATGTTTTTTTCTTTTTTAGTCAATATTAAGACCTTCCGTGCCATTTAGGTGTCGATTTTTTCCTGGCGACCGATAGCGAGCCTGTTAGTTAGGAGGAAGCGGCCTTCGGCCGGGACACTTTTCTACCGAAAAATGTACACATTTATCTGGAAGGGAGATCTTGGGGAGTTATTTTAAAGCTTGATGGAGGTCTAGGAAGTAAACTGAACGAATAGTAAATATAACGACACATATATATACTCTTTCCCCTTAATTAAGCAGATTGACAATGTAATAGCAGAATAGGTAAACAGATAAATAAGTAGGCAAGTAACTAAGTAGGTAAGTAACTAAGTAGGTAAGTAACTAAGTAGGTAAGTAACTAAGTAGGTAAGTAACTAAGTAGGTAAGTAACTAAGTAGGTAAGTTACTAAGTAGGTAAGTAACTAAGTAGGTAAGTTACTAAGTAGATACCGTAGATTGACAGTGCAATGGCAGAATAGGTAAACATATTAGTAAGTAGGTCAGTAACTGCGTAGGTAAGTAACTAAGTAGGTAGATAGACAGTGTAATGGCAGAATAGATAAACAGATGAGTAAGTAGGTAAGTAACTAAGTAGGTAGATAGACAGTGTAATGGCAGAATAGATAAACAGATGAGTAAGTAGGTAAGTAACTAAGTAGGTAGATAGACAGTGTAATGGCAGAATAGATAAACAGATGAGTATGTAGGTAAGTAACTAAGTAGGTAGATAGACAGTGTAATGGCAGAATAGATAAACAGATGAGTAAGTAGGTAAGTAACTACGTAGGTAAGTAATTAATTAGGTAAGTAACTAAGTAGGTAGATAGACAGTATAATGACAGAATATATAAACAGATAAGTAAGTAGGTAAGTAACTAAGTAGGTAAGTAATTAAGTAGGTAGATAGACAGTATAATGACAGAATAGATAAACAGATAAGTAAGTAACTAAGTAGGTAAGTAATTAAGTAGGTAGATAGACAGTATAATGACAGAATAGATAAACAGATAAGTAAGTAGGTAAGTAACTAAGTAGGTAGATAGACAGTATAATGACAGAATAGATAAACAGATAAGTAAGTAGGTAGGTAAGTAGATAGATAGTGTAAGTACAGAAGAAGGTACTTACATATCCTGGTTGACACTAACAGGTTGCATGCAGAACACAGCCAGCAGACTGACTACGTATGCAGACCACCCCTCAGCAGACAATACTAGGGTTAATTAATAAGCAGACGGGTGGGATTGGGATAGCTGATGAAGGAATAGACAAGCAGACACGAGGGTAGATAAGCAGACAGATGGTGTAGACAAGCAGACAAAGGGGTAGACAAGCAGACAAAGGGGTAGACAAGCAGACAAAGGAGCATACAAGCAGATAAAGGGGGTAGATGAGCAGACACGAGGGTAGACAAGCAGACAAAGGCGTAGACAAGGAGACAAAGGAGTAGACAGGCAGACAAAGGAATAGACAAACAGACAAAAGGGTAGACAAGTAGACAAAAGGGGCAGACAAAGGGGTAGACAAGCAGACAAAGTGGTACACACGCAGACAAAGGTGTAGACAAGCAGACAAAGGGGTAGACAAGCAGACAAAGGGGTAGACAAGCAGACAAAGTGGTACACACGCAGACAAAGTGGTAGCCAAGCAGACAAAGAGGTACACAAGCAGACAAAGGTGTAGACAAGCAGACAAAGGTGTAGACAAGCAGACAAGGGTGTAGACAAGCAGACAAAGGAGTAGACAAGCAGACACAAGGGTACATAAGCAGACACAAGGGTACATAAGCAGACAAAGGGGTAGACAAGCAGACAAAGGGGTAGACAAGCAGACAAAACAGGTAGACAAGCAGACAAAGGGGTATGGAGTAGACAAGCAGACACAAGGGTACATAAGCAGACAAAGGGGTAGACAAGGAGATAAAGGTGTAGACAAGCAAACAAAGGTGTAGACAAGCAGACAAGGGTGTAGACAAGCAGACAAGGGTGTAGACAAGCAGACAAAGGAGTAGACAAGCAGACACAAGGGTACATAAGCAGACAAAGGGGTAGACAAGCAGATAAAGGGGTAAACAAGCAGACAAAGGGTCCGACAAGCAGACAAAGGGTCCGACAAGCAGATAAAGGGGTAGACAAGCAGACAAAGGTATAGCCAAGCAGACAAGGGGTAGACAAGCAGACAAAGGGTCCGACAAGCAGACAAAGGGTCCGACAAGCAGATAAAGGGGTAGACAAGCAGAGAAAGGTATAGCCAAGCAGACAAGGGGTAGACAAGCAGACACAGGGTCCGATAAGCAGACAAAGGGGGAGACAAGCAGACAAAAGTATAGCCAAGCAGACAAAGGGGTAGACAAGCAGACAAACGGGTAGACAAGCAGACAAAGGTGTATACGAGCAGACAAAGGAGTAGACAAGCAGACACTAGGGTACATAAGCAGACAAAGCTGTAGACAAGCAGATAAAGGGGTAGACAAACAGACAAAAGGGAGTAAAAAAACAGACAAAGGAGCAGACAAGCAGACGAAGGAGTAGACAAGCAGACAAAAGGGTAGACAAGCAGACAAAGGGGCAGACAAACAGCTAAAGGGGTAGGGTACCGATATGCAATAGATAAATTAGATGTACAAAATTATACTCTAGGTAACACCAAGAACTTGACAATAATCTTGATCCCTGTCCTCTTTGTAACTCAAAAGGGCCTGGAGCAAACTGGCTGTAAATATCCACACCTATTTCCTGGTGGACTCTTCCCAAATGATAGAAACGTCAGCCCGATTGCTTTCATTCATTTCGAGTTATAAGAAGTGAAGGGGTCAAGATTACTGTCAAGTTTGCTGGCGCTACCCATAACTAGATCTACAGACAAATACAGTAGGCATGTCATTACAGACAGACTAATAACCCTTTCATATTATTCTGGCGATTATTAGACGATTTTATTAAGTTTATATACGGAAACTAGGGACGTACAACTAAAACTGCCTCAATTGTCCCTCTGACTTCTGTATGTCCTTCCTAAGCTGAAGAAAATCGTCTAATGGTGTAAAGAGAGAGTGTAAAGGATAAGCATATGGACGAGAAGGGTTGGGTGTGAAGGGGGATCAGCAGGGTTGGGCCAATCAGCGCTCTGCAGACCCCCGTAATCCTGCGTTAATCTCTAACCGTTTTGGTAAGATGATCCTCAGGGTATTAGAGTGTTGAGCCTATAATTGGGCTTTGTAATTGGGGTTGTGTGGGACAGGGATCTGCCTTGCTTAGGCCAATCGGCTTTCTGCAGACTCCCATTTTCTTATGTTCTTATGTTCTTATGACACACGTAACACTATCTGATCCGACGTCTTGGGGGGGTAATTAGGATATTTTGTTTAACCCCTTCTGTACCGGCGACGTCTTATTCATTTTATTCTAGCTATATTTAGACGGGTTTGTCCAGTTTAAGAAGGATCTGGGGTAGTAATATGGGTTAAGTGAGATAGTTCGAAGTCTGTTATTTGCTGGAGGCCCCTTTTACACTGAATAAAATCGTCTAATAGTAGCCAGAATAAAGTCAAAAGGACTGCCCCGGTATAGAAAGGGTTCATTAACATTGGGGATTTTGTTTGCTGCCACCAGTTTCGAGCAATATATAGTTTGTCCCTTAGGCGAAAAAAATAATAATAATAATAATAACTAACTTCCCAGACTTCCTTCTAACTAAAAAAAAATGCCCACCCAGACCCCCTCATGCAAAATGTATATATTTTGGATAGAAAAATCTCCCGGCCCCTTTTCCCGCTATCGGTCGCCCAGAAAACATATCGACACCTGATTGGAGTGAAGCGTCTTTGTATCGCCAACTAATGGGGTGAAATGTCTTATAATTTCCAAACTAATGGAGCGATATAAGGGAGGTCATAAAATACCCCCCTCGTAACAAATAGGGTCGACTTAAGGCACCCTTCTCAACACTCATAACACACTCAACAAAGCTACTCCAACAGCTTTCTCTCTCCCCAACACCTCCCAGCTCAACGTTCATAACACACACAGCAAAGCCACTCCAACAGCTTCCTCTCTCTTCAACACCCTCTCTCCCTTCTCAACAATATTCGAAAAGTAGATACGAGGTGCAGTTGTGAAGGCTTAGCCCTCAATACCTTTACCTGACCTGACCTGACCGGACCTTGGTATCTGAAACTGAACTGAATATAGATTAATGTCGACAGAATCCTTATGCAAGTTTAACAGTGTCATAAGCTGCCAAGCCAGATTTTCCATGAACAGTTGGGGAAAAAATATTTCTTGTAATACCGGTACCTGTTTAGGGCAATATTTTGAAACAATTATCGTCTGCAAACTTCAGAATTAAAGTTGTATTAGTCTTAGGCCACCAGCCATATTTTAATTGCACTCTAGTTCCCGATACCAATGTAGTAAAAGCCCCGAAATATTGCGAGAACAAAACTTTGTGGAAAAAGCGTTCGTGTGACTTTGTGTGACCGTGTGACTTTGTGTGACCGTGTGACTTCGTATTGATTTGCTCATTTATGTATTTTTTCATAATTTTTTAAAATGTTCTCCCTAGACCTCCATCAAGTTTACCCCCCCCCCCTCCCCCCCCAACACCCTCTTTTAAGATAAATTTGTACATTGTTCGATAGAAACATTTTCCGGCCTAAGACCGGTTTCTCTTAAGTTATAGGCTTGCTATCGCTCGCTAGGAAAACATCGACACCTAAATGACACGAAAAGTCTTAATATTGACAAAGAAATGAGGCGAAAAGTCTTAAAATCACCAAACTAATGAGCTGAACGTCATAAGATCTGAAATCTAATGTGGCCTAACACGAGGAAGAAGGGGGTCTAGAAAAAACGACCCATCTCCCCTTAAGAGATCCCAGGAAAGTTGCCGGTAATATTGTTGGCTATCGAAAATTAGTGTGATACCGTCTATAACCTGTCTGCCCACACCCTTACCCAGCCACTGACCTGTGACCTTTGACCTCCCCCCAGTGACGGAGCGAGATGAGGTCAGCCCCACCCCCACCATCGCCTCCAATGTGATAGGGGATGGAGGAGTGGGAGGAGGAGGGAGGACTAAATCAACAGTGAAGCCGGTAAGTGTACACCATGTTCTATAGATATACCATTTTCTATATACTCACCATGTTGTATAGAGATACTATGTTATGTATGTTATGTGTGTTTATGTGCTAGATATAATGTCATCATAACACATAGTGTACATTATGTTATATAGAGATACCATGTTGTTATTATGTAAGTGTGTAAGTGTGTTTGATAAAACGTCAGCATAACACATACTGTAGATTCATATTTACTTATAAATATCAGTGTGTGCTAGAACACTCACATGTACACAATATACTGTACATAGCAAATATATATATATATATATATATATATATATATATATATATATATATATATATATATATATATATATATATATATATCAATTTATATATATACCGGTATATATATATATATATATATATATATATATATATATATATATATATATATACCGGTATATATATAAATTGAGATAGATAGATAAACTCGTATACTTCACACACACACACACACACACACTCAGTCACACTAATACTGCACATACACATACAAATAAAGACTAATGTATTTTAACCTTTTAATGTGAAATTTTAATACAAATAATTAAGGCTTCTCTGTTGCATTCTTGTAAACTAACCAATACTATACTCCATTCATCGTAAATAGGCCAGCAATTGTGAACCCTACTCTCTGTAACTCAAAAAGGGCTAGAGCAAAAGGGCTGTAAATTTCCACACCTATTCCCTGGCCAACTCTTCCCAAACTGGTGAAAATATGAGCTCGATTACTGAAGTCTTTTTTGAGTTATGAGGGGTTGGAGTAGAGATTTCTGGCCTATCTATTTTGAATGGACTATAGGTAATATTAACAGTTCCTCAAACATCCAGCTGTTATAGAGTTAGGGCACTGTCACACGAGCGCTTTTTCCGTCAATTTTCCATGAGCAAGTTTTTTTCGTATTATATCAGGACTTTTTCGCGCTGGTATCAGAAACTAGACTGAAGGTAGATTAAGTTAGGTGGCTGAATTCTGATAAAGTGTAATTTTTTAAGCTTCCAGACCACAATTGCCCGTAAAAATTGCTCGAAAAAGGGCTTGTGTGCTTTAGGGCAATGTCACACAAGGGGGCATGGTTCGTCCTATCGATATTTGGTTTTAAGGGGGGTGACCTGCTTTTGTTTCTCCTTTTCTCTCTTTCTCTGGGTTGTATCCATTCGGCCTCATTCAGCCTACTGTTTTAAGACATTTATCCTCATCCAGGTGTCGATTTATTCTTGGCGAGCGATAGCGAGTCAGCATTGTATGGAGAAATCCGGCTTCTTATTTCTATCGAAAAATTTCGAAATTTAACCTGTTGACAAACACATTATAAAACATATGCTGGTTCTTTACCGCTCGCCAGGAAAAAATCGACACCTGGATGGGGATAATCGTCTTAAAACAGCAGGCTGAATGGGGCCAAATGGATACAACCCAGATAGAAATGGAGAGAGAGAAGAAAAAACGAGGTGGGCCCCCTTAACGCAGCCTTGTTCACGTTCTCCTTTACCCAATGTTTTCTGTCAGATCAAACCAAGAGGGAAGGAACAATTATTCTCAACTCTTCTTCACAAATCACCACCCATGTACAAATTGTCAACTCCAAACAAACCGACAACCCTGAACAAACCACCAATTTTGAACAAACCACCAATTTTGAACAAACGACCAATTTTGAACCAACCACCAACTTTGAACAAACCACCAATTTTGAACAAACCACCAATTTTGAACAAACCACCAATTTTGAACAAACCACCAACTTTGAACCAACCACCAATTTTGAACAAACCACCAACTTTGAACAAACCACCAAATTTGAAGAAGCTGCTAACGTCGAACAAACTACCAACTTTGAACAAACCACCGACTCCGAACCAGCCACAGACTCTGAACAAACCGATAACTTTAAACAAACCAGCAACTCCGAATAGTCCACGGACTCCGAACAAACCTCTAGCTTCGAACAAACAAGCTACTCCGAATAAACCACCTACTCCGAACCAACCACAGACTCCGAAAAAACCACCAACTTTGAACAAACCAGCGACTCTGAACAAACCACAGACTTCGAACCAACCAGCGACTCCAAACCAAGTACCGACACCAAACAACAAATCGACTTTTGACGAACCACCTTTTGGTGATCCTCGTCTCTATAGGAAGTTTGCCATGATGGCTCACGGGAAGAAGGAAATCGTAAGACCATTAATTTATACTCTGTTTTCTTCCCAACTGACTGTAAATGGCTGTCTGCATCTTGATTACTACGCTATTATGCAGGTTTTGTAGCTATATCTGATGTTGATTATGAAAACCTGGCTTAAAATAGGACTTCAGAGGCTATCAACCCTATTGGATTATTAAGCCAGCACACTGTAAGTCAAGTTCATTTTCAGGACTGGAGCCCCTTTTCGAGAACCCCAGTCCCTTGTGCATCTTGATTACTCAGCTATTGTGCAGATTTTGTAGCGTTATCTGATGTTAATTATGAAAACCTGGCACTAATATGAAGCAGAGACATAGTAGTTTCTAATTTTGTTGCTAGTTATTGAGGAATCAGTTGCTAAGGGATTCAATTTACCGTCAGATGAAATTAGACCCAGTATAGTCAACCATGATCGGTCAGCTTCACCTGTGATGGCAACAGCAGGAGTACCAACCACTCTTTAAGGGACAGCTTTCTCCCTCATGCTTAGCCCCTTTAGTTTTAAAATTTTAAGATGTTCGGCCCATTAGTTTGGCCATTTTAAGACCTTTCGCCCTTTTTCTTTGTCAATATTAAGACGTTTCGTGTAATTTTGGTGTCAATATTTTCCTGGCGAGCGAAAGCGAGCCTGTAATTTAGGAGGAACCGGCCTTTGGCTGGGAAATTTTTCTACCGAAAAAATGTACAAATATATATTGAAGGGGGGTTGAAATTAGCTCAACTGTATATGCATGGGATCGTTTATGTGATCCTGATGTAATCAGATCAGATCAGATCAGGGTGATTTTAATCCAATTGATTGACTGTTTTCAGGCAACTTTATCATATCCTTGACTTTTCATACCTTGGGTTTAACTTGTGATTTGTTTCTGATTTTCACTTTCATTCTTCCTACAATAGTGTGATTACTGCATATGGTTGGCTATGATGTTTTATGCATTAGTTTAATCAATGTGATTGATTGCATGCAATATTCCAAGTTTACTATATCTTTGGCAAATGATTTATTTGTTTATATTATATGATTCACAACAGATTTCCTCATTTTGTATTTTCATAATGTATAATCATGTACTGTACGAGGTAATTAATGTTATAATGTATAATTATGTACTGTCAAGTTGCTGAAAGCAGTGAAGAGCATGTATGAGGGTGCAAAGGCGGCAGTACATGTGGAGAATGAGCAGAGCGAGTTCTTTGATCTGAATGTTGGGTTGAAACAGGGGTGTGTGATGTCCTCGTGGTTGTTTACTGTATATATGGATGGAGTCATGAAAGAAATACAAGGAAGAGCAGTGGATGTTGGTGTATCGCTGATAAGGGAGGGAAACGAGTGGAAGCTACCTGCAGGCTACTAGGCTACTGATGATACAGTTCTGATGAGTGATACTGAATGGGAGTTGCAGGGTCTCGTAAATATGTGTGTAACAGTGTGTGAAAAACGGAATTTGAAGGTAAATGCGGGGAAGAGCAAGGTTATGGTCTTCGAAAGGGGTGAAGCCACAGAGTGTGAGGTGAAGTTGAACAGTCAGGCTATGGAGATTGTCAGCTCATTTAAGTATCTGGGCAGTGTGTTGAGTAAAGATGGGACTATGGATGAAGAAGTGCGGGAGAGGGTACAACAGGGGAAGAGGGTTGTAGGAATGCTGAAAGCAGTAACAATAAATAGGGTGGTCAGCATGGAAGTAAAGAAGTCCTTGCATGACAGTGTGGTAATCCTGACATTGACTTACGGAAGCGAAGCATGAACGTTAGTGGAGAGACTCAGACCAAGAGTGAGAGGGGTGGAAATAAGTTACCTGAGAAGTGCGTGCGGAGTTACATGGAGGGATAGACAGACGAATGAGGAAGTAAGAGGGAGGTGTGGTGTGGAGGTAGATTTTTTTTTTCTTTTTTCTATGTGATTGAGGGAGGCAAAAGGCATAACTGCCTATAACGAGTGCCTCCCCCATAGTTGAAAGAGTGACAGGGCCAAAATCAAGGGACGTTCGAGCCAAAATGCCTGGACACACGGAGTTTGAAGCAATTTAAGTCATAGGAAGAGGGAAAGACTGATTCTGGAAGAGAGTTCCAAAGCTCAGCTGTTGAGTAGAAGAAAGTTTGAGAGTAATGTTTCACTCTTGGGTTGGAGAGTTGCACAGAGTAGGGGTGGGATTGAGTTGCAAGACGGGTACCACGTGCCCTACGTAAAGGAGGTGGTATGCACTGGGATAGCTCTGAGGAACACTGATTATTATAGTAGCGATAGAATAGCGAGAGATACAACATTGCGGCGGAGAGAGAGAGTTGGTGAGTGGATGGGAGTTAATGATACGAAAGGCTTTCCTTTCAACTTTATCTAGGAGAGCGGTGTGAGAGGAACCTCCCCACACATGTGAACAATACTCAATACAAGGGCGCACTATGCCACTGTACAGAGCAAGAAGCTGTGCAGGGGAAAAGAACCCTCTAAGGCGGTTGAGCACACCCAGCTTCTGGGAGGCTGCCTTAGCAAGACTGGTAATATGGTCCTTCCAAATGAGAGCAGAAGAAAAAGAGACATCAAGAATATTGAGAGAAGATGAAGGGTTGATTTTTGTATTGTTGAAGAATAAGGGATAGTCCGCTGGGAGATCCTGACGGGTAGATAGATGGAGAAATTGGGTTTTGGAAGCATTAAAGTTAACAAGGTTTTCTCTGCCCCAATTGGAAATAGTATTTAGATCAGAATTTAAGAGTTCTATGGCTTCATTACGTTTGTCGTTGAGGGATTGCTGGCTGGGGCGTTCTGAAAAACTAATGGAGTAGTGTAAGGTTGAGTCGTCTGCGTATGAATGGATGGGAATTAAGGTACAGTTAAGGAGATCATTTATAAAAATTAGAAAGAGAATAGGAGATAGGACAGAGCCCTGAGGAACACCGGAGTTTATAGGGTGAGGAAGTGAACAATGGCCTTCCACAACCGCGGCTATGGAACGGCCGGAAAGGAAATTAGAGACAAAGGCACAGATGGAGGGATAGAAACCGAAGGAGGGTAGTTTAGAAATTAAAGATTTATGCCAGACTCTATCGAAGGCTTTCGATATGTCTAGTGCAATAGAAAAAGTCTCACCGAAGTCCCGAAAGGAGGATAACCAAGAGTTAGTAAGATATGAAAGAAGATCACCAGTAGAGCGACCCTTAAGGAAGCCATACTGGCGATCTGAGAGCAGATTATGAGAAGAGAAATGCTTAAGAAATTTGGAAGCAAGAATAGTTTCAAAAACTTTAGAAAGACAAGAGATGAGAGCAATTGGACGATAGTTGGAGGGTTGAGAGCGGTCACCCTTCTTTGGGACAGGTTGAATGTGAGCAAACTTCCAGCATGAAGGGAAGACGTTAGAGGATAGACAGAGACGAAAGAGTTTGCCTAGGCAGGGAGTCAGCACGGAAGCACAGTTTTTGAGAACAACAGGAGGAACACCGTCCGGACCGTACGCCTTATTAGTGTTAAGCCCAGAGAGGGTAGAAAGTACATCTTTAGAAGTGATTAGGATATTAGGCATAAGTAAGAGAGAGGAGGGTGGAGAGGGAGGAATAGCACCGGAATCATCCAAGGTGGAGTTTCTAGCAAAAGTTTGAGCGAAGAGTTTAGCTTTGTCAGAGGAAGAAGTGATGGAAGATGTGCTGGAAAGTGTGAAAAGGAACACCTTGAGATGGTTTGGCCATATGGAACGTATGGGAAGCGAGAGAATGACTAAGAGGGTGTACGAGAGCAAGGTGGAAGGACAGAGAGGGAGAAGTAAACCGAGAGAGAGGTGGAAGGGTGGAGTGAAGAAGTATATGAATTAAGGCGGTGCTGGTTGGGAGGAGGGGCATCGACTGACTGGGGACAGAGGTGCATGGGGGCGTTTCAATCGTAGCCACCCCTTCGGAAATCACGGCGTCAGGCAATAGATAGATAGATGTACTGTACGAGATAGGGGAGCTATCCCCCCACCAAAGGCGGCTTTCTAGGGCCTTTCCTAGCTGATGCTGAGAGGATTGGGTTCTAGTCATGTGGTGATGGGCTGGTCTATCAGAGTGAGAACTGAGCGATCTCTGCCATACCCATAGCTTACTCTGACTGTTCCTTTAACTTATATATTTTCTAGATCTCGAGTGACGGCGTCTTTTCCGTGGATTGACCTCCCAATCTACCAAGATTGGAAGCCAAAGCGTCACATTTTTCCCTTGCCCCTCAACTTTCTCTTCATAATTGCTGAGGGGCACAGGGCCCTGGGTGGGGCTTTGGTTTCCCGGGCGTTTCCGCACCCTCCTCAGCTCCCCGCCATGGAGTGGCTTCGGTCACCCAGGCTTTATTGTGGTCGGCAGGGAGGGTTCTGTGGGGGCGCTCGGTTATGGCCTTGGAATTGCTCGGGGCCTTGGGGCTGTTCGGCCAGGCAGCTTGGGGAGGAACAACAACAACAACTAATGTGACGCTATTGTTAAATAAATATGACTGAATCTTTCGTATCACTTAATATATTATGCATTGTGATTTGCTTGATTAGATCACCTTCATGTATGTTAATTAACAGGTGACTTATGCTATCTTTTTGTAGCCCTTCGAGGATTATGATGCGTTATGATAAGTTTTTCTGGCTCTCATTAGACGATTTTATACAGTTTAGGAAGGATCTGTGAAAATCATAAGGGTTAAGACTGTCTCAAATAACCCTCTGACTTCCATATACCCTTCCTAATCTGAATAAAATCGATTAGAATAGCAAGAAAACAAAAAATAAATAAATGCGTATTGTATTTCTAAGGGTAAGTATGCTACATACAAATTAAATATACAATTTGTTAATATAATTCAATATGCTGGCTTGCGATTTATGTGCATCTGAATAATTTGTGATATGCTTATTATAAATATAATTTTCATCATTATTGTACTTTTATAATGATAATTATTATTTTTATTAATCTCACCACCACACCCCCAATGAAATTAATTAAATATTAGGATTATTATTACCAATATTATTTTGTTCTATGTGAGTGAGAGAAACAAAAGGCAGAACAGCCTGCGACGAGTGCTTACCCCAGAGTTTAAAGAGTGACAGGGCCAAAATCAAGGGACGTTCGAGCCAATTTACCTGGACACACTAAGTTTGAAGCAATTTAAGTCATAGGATGAGGGAAAGACTGATTCTGGGAGAGTTCGAGAGCTCAGCTGTTGAATAGAAAAAAAAGATTGAGAATAATGTTTCACTCTTGGGTTGGAGAGTTGCACAGAGTAGTGGTGGGATTGTGTTGCAAGACGGGTGCTACGTGTTCTACGTAGAGGAGGTGGTATACACTGAGAAATCTCTGAGGAACACTGATTATTGTAATAGCGGTAGAATAGTGAGAGATGCAACATTGCGGCGAAGAGAGAGAGACTGCAGAGAATTGGTGAGTGGACGTGAGTTAATGAGCTGGAAGGCTTTCTTTTCTACTTTGTCTAGAAGTGCTGTGTGAGAGGATCCCCCCCACACGTGTGAATAATACTCAATACATGGACACACTGTGGCCCTGTACAGAGCAAGAAGCTGTGCAGAGGTAAAGAACCCCCAGACGCGGTTGAGCACACCCAGCTTCTGGGAAGCTGGGTGTGATTAGATCAAAGAATGGGGTGTCCCATGACGTATTGGTTAGTGCGCTTGCTTCACAGCCAAGATAATCTGGGTTCAATTCCCCCTTGGGGAGAGACATTTGGGCAAGTCTTGTCATACCATGTGCCTCTGTTTCACCTAGCTGTATATATATAGGAACCTGGCATAAGTGGACTGGTGTGAAGTACCCTCTGGGGTTGGCAGTCTGGTTTTAGATGGAAGTGTATAGTTCAAGATTACCCCAGCCTTCGACTTCAGAGGTCTGGTACTAGGGGATGTGTGGTGGAGTGGTCTTGCCACTGGCCTGGTAATCCAAAGGTCCCGGGTTCAAATCCCGATGTATCAATGGGAAGATATTATTGGGATGGAATTTGTGCTGTAGCTGGTATCAGTGCATTACCACAAGCCCACCGAAACGTCAATAAAATACCCTCATTGTTCCCTGATTAAATAGCACTGTATGAATATTCCCATATTCAAAATATGCTATAGGGGTGCAATGCCTGGTGAGGTATCTGCTCAACAGGTGGCGTTGTGTGTGTGTGTAAGTGTGAGAGTCCGAGTGTATGGGGTGAGACAGTGAAGCACGGGAACGAGGTGGCTTCAGAGATGGGGTCGTTTCGGGCCATGAGTGAGCACCGTGCCTCACGTGAAGGCAAGATGGCAGGTGCTCGTTGTACTCTACGTGCTTCACATGTCTCACTCCCTAGACTGGAACAAGACCTCATGGGCTTCACTGTTCATTGTAAAGTGGTGAATGTTAAGGCTCTCAGCCTATGCCCGAGAGGAAGTAAGTTGGAATATAGAAAAAAACAAAAAAACAAAAAACAAAAAACAAAAGTTAGAAGGGTCCTGTCCAGGTTAGCCAAGTCTTTGAATCCAGATGTTGCCAATGTAAACATGGGGTGGCGTGAGGTCCTGACTAGCCTTCAGTGACAAAGCCTATGGTGTGTATTGAGCATGCTCCATTCCTTTGGTGTTCCGTCTCACTCAGACGTTAATGAGAACCTGTGATGTAAAACTCTGTGGCTCTGTAGTAATCCAGGGTAAATTTGAGTACTTGTTTCACCTTCCTATATTCTATTCCTCTTCTATAAAGAGACTCAAAATAATACAACTCACGCATGTTGGGTCAAGCCCAGACGACTTCGTTTCCTTCTTCAGCTCCCTTCCTCACCCCCTATTACTTCCTTTATCCCCTTCTTTGCTTCGATGCATTAAGTGAACAAATATATTACTTGTCTCAACTTTTTATATTCATGTCATGTGTCATAATCAATTAAAAAAAATATTAATAGTCAATTTAGGTACGTAACTACATAAGGCCAATGAAATTAATTTGTCTAAAGCTTGTTTTCATATTGTTAGGTCCACCAGCGTATCACCTATGCTTACGTGTAGTTCGGCTGTGACAGGAAACTCATTTTTATTTAGTCTTAATTTATCTCATCTATCTGTCTTTTTTCTACCATCAAAATTTTATATATCCTTTCAGTATCCTGATGCCTTTATTCATTAGACAATTCTTTGTAGTCTGTTTCATTTAACCAATCGTCCAGTTTATTTCAGTCAGCAAATCAGTCTATTTCTCAACAAACCAATATTTTTCCTTCAACAAATAAGTTTGTATCTTCAACAAATTTATTTATTACCTTCAACGAATCAGTGTATTTCCTTCGACAAATCAGTATATTTTTCAAAAAATTACTATTTTCACCATCTATCTGCTTTATTCATCGATTTTTGTTTTTCAACCAATCATTCTGTTATCTTCTATTAGGGATTTTTTTTAAAGTTAAGCCGGTATCACACGAGCGCTTATTCCCTCAATATTTATCCTCAACACTGGTCTGGCAGCTTATGAGGTACACATTTATAATACTTCGGTTATCTAAGTTCATCTATTATCTGCCGTATTTCCGATACCAGTGCAAAATATTCCAGAAATGTTGCCAGACAAATTTTTATCACCAAATGTTGACTATAGAAGCTCTCGTGTGATACCGGCTCTAATAATATTTTGTCAACTAACCTATTATTTGACCTATCAGTATTGTCTTCAATCAAACAGTATTTCGTCTCATCTTCTCTCCACTTACTCTCTCATATATCGTTCGATCCGCCGCAATGTAGCATCACTTTCTCTTATAGGTATTACAATCAACAACGTTCCGTAGAAATATATTAGTGCAAACCTACCCCTTGGTTAGTGACACTCGCCTTTCAACACATTCTCATCCTTATTTTCAGGCTTTCTACTCTGCTGGTAAACTCTGAAATTCTCTACCTTACTCCATATTTCCCTCCTCCTATGACTCGAACTTCTTCAAGATCCGTGTGTCCAGGTATTTATATTCTCATGTAAGTATGCTATGGCTACCTATCCCTCTTCCAACTTGCAGGGACACTGGCTATAGGCAATTGTGCCTTTCCTTTCCTTCTTGCCCAAAAAACACTCCCAACAAGTTTCCTCCACCAACCTCTCAGTCTTTTTTTCTAGACCCCCTTCTCCCTCATGCTTAGCCCCATTAGTTTGACGATTTTAAGAGTTTTTGTGCCATTTAGGTGTCTATTCTTTCTTGGCGAGCGAAAGCGAGCCCATATTTTAGGAGGAACCGGCCTTCGGCCAGAATATTTTCTACCAAAAAATTTACAAATTCATCTCGAAGGGGGTCTTGGGAGGAAACTAAATGTACGGTAATAAATGAATAGATAAATAAATGACCAAATACTATAATATACTATAAATACTAATACAGTAAATACAAACCTGCCCTGAACAGATGCAGGGTCGCCAGGAAGGAGCGGCCCGCACTCAACTGTTGGACACCATCAACCGCTTGGAGACCCGAGAGTTGCAGAAGGTTGTCAAGCTTCACCAGTCTTATAAAAATCCCAAGACGGTGGATGGAAAGAGGTTGGAACACGCACTACAGGCCATTAAGGTACAAAGGAGTACAAAGGAAATCAAGCAACAACAGGTCTAGTGACCCTTCTAGGCTGCTTGTCCTCCAAAACACTGAGGATCAAGTATCCAAACAGTGGTTTAGAGTGGGTAAGGGAACATTGGAAAGGGAACTACTGCCCTGGAACTAATGTCCGTGGCAGGCTTAGGAAGTTAGTAGGGAAAGATGGGTTAGTAACTGAGGGGGGGATAAAATAAAGTTATTAATTTACAAACGCAGTCAGTTGCGGGTTTGATGCGAGATATTTGTCTAGGCGAAGTTTAAATGAATCAACGGTGCTGCAGTCTATAACGTGTCGGGGAAGCCCATTCCACAAGTTGACAACTCGATTGAAGAAGAAATTCTTAGATTCGTGTGAGTTAAAATATTTAACAAAAAAGAGGGAGTGAGTGAGAGAGAGTTGCAGAAGATGAGCAGGCTCTGCCAGTCTTTTAAGATTATCCTAAAACAGTGGGTGGCAGGAGGTTGAAATATATGCTATCAAGGTGGTAGAGACCCCCCTGGGGATAAGGGGGTCCTTCACATTTAGTGGAGGAAAATCTTATGCCCCACTTATCTTAGAACGTGTCATGCAAGGCGACTGAAAGGGTGAATAATACGCCAATGAGATCCGTCTGCCATGGTGGCGCTGCTGGGAGAGCTGCAGATGGAGGAAACTCACCTTCTCCCTCGCTGCACCCTCAAAAATGGATCTCGCTATACCCTACCTACCCCTGGGGAGTTGCGGCTCTAGGGACTACCTGGATTCCGCAGGATTCCCATAAAGGGCATCTTGGGGCTACTGCAACAACAACATGGAGGTAGAGATAAGGAGTTGTTGAATATATCGCAGCTCCACCAGTCTCTATTCATAAAATAAGTTGTGGGTGGCAGATGGTTACAATGAATTCAGTGCAGTGCGTGTTCATGGTAAAGATAGAATCTCAATGCCACATTTAAAAAAATCTTGGTGTGTTTTAATTTGATGGGACTTTCTCATCTGCACATTAGAGCTCTATCAAATGAGCTACCCCAAATACCCCACCCGCACCTAATTAAGGGAAGGCAACTTAATAGTATTGGACTCCTAAGGGAGGAACTGCTAGTATTGACTCCATACCATGGGAACCTAAAGGAAAGACCACAAATGTGGGGCTTCGGAGGAACTCCCTGGTTTTTTGTTCTCCAATACTTGCTGGTTTCTGATAAATATTTCATCACATAAGTAATGAAGTAGGTATTACATAATGATCTTCACCATTCTCATATTTTTCTTGTTTCGGATTAGGTAACATTTGTCTCACTAGAGGGGGAGAGAGAGGCTGTCATGGGTAAGTGATAGGAACAAGATCACAATGGGGTGCATTTGTCCTTGGGGTCAAAGGGAAGGACACCTAGACAGGAGTGAGGTCCCTGTTGGTTGGTTCTCTCCTTGTTGAGCCACAAAGACCCAATTAGATTGCTACATTATATAACAGTGCCTGTCTCGAGTTTACTGGGAAGCACCCGGTATGGTTAAGGTGCAAAGGAGTACAAAGGAAATCAAACAACAACAGGTCTTGCGACCCCGCAAGGTTACTTGCCCTCCAAAATCCTTGCTGTTTCTAGTGCCCAACACTCAGCTGGGGCCAACAGTATTTCAGAGAGATAAAGATGTGAAAAGGAATTCCCTAGGGATTAACATGGCAGGGAGGAGGGACAATATTAATGAAATAACACAATAATATTAAGGAAATATGTTATTAATTTACAAATGCAGTCAACCTTGGATTCAGAGCAAGGTGCTTGTCAAGGCGAACTTTGAAGGAATCAACGGTGTTGCAGTCTATAACATCTCGGGGAAGTCCATTCCACAAGTTGACGACTCGATTGAAGAAAACATTCTTGGATTCGTGCGA
Organism: Paralithodes platypus; assembly: GCA_032716605.1. Lineage (NCBI taxonomy): Eukaryota > Metazoa > Arthropoda > Malacostraca > Decapoda > Lithodidae > Paralithodes > Paralithodes platypus. The sequence goes on from CM064574.1 coordinate 1,767,590, forward strand.
GTTGAATGATTTACCAATGATTTTGCAACCATTTCCCTCTGTGTAGTTTGATCGATCAATGGTAAAGTATTTATTACAGTTCATATTGTCGATGCCTCTGATGATCTTAAAGACTTGAATTAGGTCGCCTCTTAATCTACGCTTTGTTAGGGGAATACTACAATACTCACTCTTAATGAACACGCTGTAAAGTATATTGCAGCCAATATACCTAATTGACTACATGCGAGTTTCGGTCTATAAGGAAGTTGGAGCTGTAGACATCGATAATTAACAGAATTATCACCTAGAATACGGTTGTAGTGCAGTTATAAATACATAAAACCCAATTCAACATACATTTTATCCATTAGAAACCTACAGTATTTTTGTCTTGATAGCGTAATGCATAGTGCACGGAATTTCGATGCGAGTGTCCTGGGTTCGAGTCCTTGGATTGCCACATGTATTTGTTGATTTCATTAGAGTTTAGATATGAAGTTGGTTGGTGTAAAAAAAAAAATAATATCGATGTTTACGGCTCCAACTTCCTTATAGCCTGAAACTCGCAAATGGTCAATTGATAAAGGTATATTGTTATCAGCCATTTATATGCCCTTTACATACCCATATTTTTAGAGTGCACCCATTATTTTGAATTATTCTCCCATAGGTTGGCTTACTGGAGGAAGTAAGCAACCACATCTTCTCTGACATTATGGAGGCCGCCAAACATGCCCGCCCGCTGTCCGAGATTACCCGCCCAGATCCCAGGCAGGTCAGTTCTACAATCAGGTCAGGCCAAGTGATGTCTCGGCACCAAGTAAATTTTGTATCAGTACTATCTAAGCATTAATTGATCGTTTCGAGTGAGATATACAAACATGTTCCTATCTTTACACACACTGTTCAACTTAGACAGACATTAATACAGCACACAGCGAGCAAAACGTGATGACAGCGGAGACATGACTTACTTGGCCAACTGTATAATCAGGTCAGGTCATGTGAAGGCATTGAGGGATAAGCCTTTACAACGACACCTTGTAGCTACTTTCTACTTTTCCTATGTTTTTAGTTCTGAAGAGTGTAGAGAGGGGCGAAGGGGTGTTGGAGAGAGAGAGGAAGCTGTTGGAGTGGCTTTGTTATGTGTGTTATTAGTCTGTATACGTCGTCGAGGTGTCCCCGAATGGATGAGAGCATGTGAACCAATGTAACAGAACATAACATAGCCTAATAACAAACGCAAACAACAACAACACACAGTCACACACACACACACACACACACATATTTATATATTCATATATTTTTTAGTTTCCTCGCTAGACCTCCATCAAGCTTAAAAAACACCCCTAGACCCCGCTTCAAGATGAATTTTTACATTTTTCGGTGGCGATCTGAGAGTGAGGGTCCGAGTCTAAGGGGTGAGGCAGTGAAGCAGCTTCAGAAGGGGCTGTTTCGAGCTGTGGGTGGGTGCTTCACATGTCTCACTCCCTAGGCTGGAACGAGACCTCACAGGCTTCACCGTGTTGAGCGGTAGAATGTACAGGCTCTCAGCCTAGAGAGGGAGTAGTTGGAATATATATATAAAAAAAAAGGCATGTGATAAGGAGTTGCTGGAACTCCTGTTTCATTTGTCTGGCTTCCCTCACTGTTTCTGCTTGTGTCTCACCTACGCAGAGAGTAATCCAACTAGCTCTCATGAACACATCCTCCTGTTGATTTCACTACACTAAACACTAAACAAGCACACAATACTTCTTTCAAATACTGTACACACACACACACACACACACAAAAGCGACTATCACTTTCAATTTTGGGGGAGACACTTGTTACAGGCAGCTTTACCTTTTTGTCTCCTTAATGCAAAAACACAAAAAACAAAAACCTTCTAACACATTCCCTGGTACCCGACAATATTATTAACCCCTTCTATACCGGAGACGTCTTTTTAATTTGATTTCAGCTACATTTAGACAATTTTGTAAAGCTTAACAAAGATATTATGGTAGCTAAAAGGATTAATTTCGATAGTCTGTAGCCTTTTAATGGGTAGACGTCTTTCCTAAGCTGAACACAATCGTCTAGTAGTTGTCAGAATATAATGAAAAGTACATCACCGGTATAGAATGGGTTAACCACCAACAAGCTTCTAACCCATCTCCCGTTACCCGACAGGTGATCATCGCGACAACCTGGCGATCCGGGTCCACGTTCCTGGAGGAGCTGTTGGCGTCGCACCCGGGCGTGTACAACCACTACGAGCCCCTCATGCACTTCGGCCTGCGACAGATCCGGGACGGGGAGGATGCCAACAAAGCCCAGGCCCTTATAATGGACCTCCTTCTGTGCAGGTGGGTTTATCCAGAGGTTTATAGTTTGCCCCCTAGACCTCCAACAAGCTTAAATGAATACCCTCCAAGACCCCCCTTCGAGATAAATGTGTATTTTTTCGGTAGAAAAATTTCCCGGCCAAAGGCCGGTTCCTCCCAAGTTACAAGCTTGCTATCACTCGCCAGGAAAAAATTGACACCTAAATGGCTCGAAGAACCTTGAAATTGATAAAGAAATGGGGCGAAAGGTCTTAATATCGTCAAACTAATAGGGCAAGCATCTTAAAATCTCAAAACAAATGTGGCTAAATGTGAGGGAGAAGGGGGTTTGGATATAAACCTCGTAAGTGAAAATCTTCCCTTTTAACGTGAACCAATTTTCCCAGACTCTCAATGCAACAAGTAACTCTGGAACTCTCTCCCTCAATCTACCTATCCCTCATCCTGTGACTAAAACTGCTTCAAGCTCAGTGTCTAACGTTTTTTGGGGGGAAGCGGGGTCCATTATTATCCCCCTCACATGTGATGGTGGTGTTAGGGTATGTGGTGGTGGATTGAGAGGATAACTTTGGTAGCAGAGCGTTACATTTGAAGTTGAATACACAATACTTTGATTCCCAGCAAGAATATCCTACTTACTGCAGTGTCTCCACAGATATGCCGGGCATGACGACTACATGCAGATGGCAAGACAGGTACGTGAGCTGGTGGAGAGGAACAAGCTGGTGTGGAAAGCCTGCAACAACGAAGAGTACGGTGATGCTCTCTGCTACAATGAGAATTTTCTGAGCCAAGCCTGCCGACTCTACTCGTGGTCCACCATGAAGCTTGTACGACTACGACTCCAGCATCTGAAGCCAACACTTCGAGATAAAAATACCAATGCTCGCATTATTTACCTTGTACGTGACCCCAGAGGCGTTATCAATTCTCGCACCGCCACAGTTTCCTGGTGCAAGAGTGCGGACTGCAATGATCCCAAGTTGCTGTGTAGTGACATGCAGGAGGACCTGGAGTCAGCGCAGGCTTTTCAGAAAGAGTTCCCAGGGAGTTTGTTGCTCCTGCGTTATGAGGATCTCGCCCTCAAGCCAGTCAACAAAACTCGGGAGCTACTTTCCGACCTAGGCCTAGACTTTGACTCTCACATGTACGATTTCATAAAATCCCACACTAACACGAACATAGACAGACCGTGGAGTACGACTCGAGACTCTAAAGCCAGAATTACATACTGGGCTAAGAAACTTGGCGATAAGCAACTAAAGCAGGTTCAAGAAGCATGCAGTAATGTCATGGCCAACTTTGGTTATCTCTCTGTTAATTCCACAAAAGAAGTGACTTTAGATAATGTGCTTGGACCCATTCCACCTGCTGCTCTAGGGCTCTGACATTGAGATTAAAGTCGGTGTCTCATGAGCACTTTTCCCTTAACTTTCATCTTCAACACTGGTCTGGCAGCTTATGAACGTTTTTTTCTCATAACTTTGTCACCTGATTTTATTTATCTTCCTTGATTGGGATGGCAATACACATTATCCCAGAGATTTTGGCAGACTTGTTGACCATTAAGAGTTGACAGTAAAAGATTTAAGCTCTCATTTGATACCCCCTCAATGCAGTAATGCCTTCTAGTTACTTTATTGCTGCCTTACAAAACTGGGCTGTGAATCATTTTAACACAGCTGTACTTTTTTATTCTTCTTATATATTCCTCATTTCTACATTTACTTTGTATTCACTTGTAGATCACTTCTTTGTTATTTCATTTAATATTTTCTCATACTCCTGTTTTTCCAGCAGCAAAACAAATATAAGCAATTAGTGTGCCAAGCTAAACCCGTTTTCTATTGAAGAAGAAAGCCGAAGTTTGTGTCTTATTAGTACAATGTAAGGTGCGAACTTGTGGCATGTGCAATAAATCGGTATGTATTCAGTAAGCATGAATATACAGGTACTGAGTTTCATACTTCATTTAGATGTACTGTTGTAGTGTCAAACTGAACTTAAGGGGGGGTCACCTGCTTTTTGTCTCCTTTTCTCTCTTCTTTTTTTTTTCTAAATTATATCCATTCGGCCCCATTCAGCCTACTGTTTTAAGACGTTTATCCCCATCCAGGTGTCGATTTATTCCTGGCCAGCAATAACGAGCCAGCATTGTATGGAGAAATCCGGCTTTGCCAGGGAAATTTTTCTATAATTTTTTGTTTATAAATTTAGCCTGCTTTCAAAGAACATCATAAAAAATATCAACACCTGGATGGGGATAAACGTATTAAAACAGTAGGCTGAATGGGACCGAATGGATACTACCCAGAGAGAAGGGAGAGAGAGAAAAAAAAATGAGGTGGGCCCCCTTAATATTTTTGTACTTCTACTGTACCTTGTCAGGAATTATGAATTGTGTGTGTTATGAATGTCAAGTTACCAGTATCATCAACATCATCATCATCATTCAAAACACCGCAGTTATTGCTACAGATCTCCCTCGAAATACAATTAGATTACTTTGCTCATAGCCCGATCTTAAGAAGAAAAATTGTATAGCGAACCCCAAAATTAATGGGGTAAATGGGGATGCGTTCTCAGACCAGCCAAAACCCAAACCCAAACATCTAAAAACCTATAAAAATATTGTAAATCAGGGCATCGGATAGTGAGGGAGACCTGTAGTACCTTTTCTGTAAATAATTATTGTAGGCTTATTTTTAAAGGACTAATGATACTTTACTCATACCAGTATAATGTCACTAAAATAAACTCTTAATTTTAACTAATCTGGTCCATAGGAGGAAAATATAATTTTCTATACTGTACAGTATTTTCTATTGTATACAAAATGTATGTTTTAGTTATCACAGGTCTCTTTTCTACAGGGAATTATGGAATTCAATTGTGTATGCATCTCTCTCCACAGAAACATACATAATGCAAAACTGAATATAGGGCCTATGCAGAGTAACAAAAAAGTAGAAGTCACTTTTATAGAAGTAAACATAGTGGCATATTGTGCAATATAAAATATCCTGCTTTAATTTAAGCAAATATATTATATCTAGCTATCTATATACTCAGGCCCAATTCCCACTTTTCCTTTCTTTTGGGAAGGGGGGGGGGGGAACTCAAAACAGAGCCAGAATAGGGACAACACAACAGAAAACAATGAACACTCTAACACAAAATACAAATTCACACACATCTGGGTCATCCAGGAGAATACCCAGAAACCAGGGTCACTAGGGTCCCTCCAGCACATCCCCCGGCCCCCGACCACCCGGAGAGGTTCCGATCTCGGCAGGCAGACATGCAGCAGAGCCAAAATCACAAGCCCGCTCACCACATTATATGTACCTGTTCAAAACAATCACACACCACCATGTTTCAATCAGTTTTTACTCTCACTATTTATCCTACTGCGTGTCGGACAATGCGACATTATGGAGGATAGCGCGTGTTCAGACCAACAGTCATACTCTACAGCATGCTCTTCAACCTTTTTTTATATCGTCCACCCCTAGTGGTGATTTGGTAAAAGCTGTCCACCCAAAACAAATGTTCTCTCTCTCAAAAATTTCACGGTTCTAACATTTATAATCTAACTTCTATATCTCAATTCTACAATTATGAAAATAGAAAAAAACTGTTTCACTCTCATTTATAATTTATACTAAGTAAAGTCTTGCTATGGCAATGTTGTGTTATAGTATTCTTTAGGTTGGTGTGGTACAGGCAAGTGCTGCAGTGGGACTAATTTGTTTTTAGTCTTGCCAAAGTACTGTTAGCAATGTGCCAGCCTCAGCCAAAGAGATGACATAATGGAGCAGTGTTAAGGGGGTAGGGTATATATTTTTGGTCTATGTACTTATTTATGTACTTATTTTTAGTTTCCTCTCTAGACCTCCATAATGCTTAAAAAAAAACACCCCTTAGACTCCCCTTCAAAATAAATTTGTACATTTTTGGGTAAAAAAAAATTCCGGCCAAAGGCCGGTTTTTCTAAAAATTCAGGTTCGCTATCACTCGTCAGGAAAAAATGGACAGCTAAATGGCAGATATTGACAAAGAAATGGGCGAAAGGTGTTAAAATTGGCAAACTAATGGTCCAAACGTCTTAAAATCTAAAAATTAATGGTGCTAAATATGAGGGAGAAAAGGAGCCACAAAAACCAACCATCCCCCCAAGACTGTATTGTACTATTGTCCAACTGCTGAAAGGCAACGCCATCTGAGCCAGTATAATGTAACTGAATAGAACGCAAAAAACATTGTATATACTGTACTGTATGTATGTGTGCTGTAAGATCTCCAATCTCAAAGGATCTCGTCTCAAATCCACCTTCAAGCTCGGCCCGTTCACGAATCTCGAGGAAATATCACTATTCTCAAAAGCCGCTCGCTAGGCGATGCGGCACTTAAGTGGTAAAACATGGTAATTAAATTATAAAATAGTGGTTAAACTAGGTGATTATGCTCTTAACAGTGGTTAAACATTTGGTGATTAAGTGATTCATTAGTGGTACATTACAAAGCTTAAAAATATAGCTGAAGTGGTAGAATGTGGGTTCCAAGGCGATGCGGGAGCTACTGTGATTCGATAATGAGTACCATGCCTGTGTGTGCTTGTGTGTGTGTGCGTAGGGAGGGGATGGGGGGGGGGGGGCGGGGAATAACTTAACATCTTCGCAATCGAACGTTTACGGTGCTGCTGAATTACCTCGGAACCCACATTCTACCACTTAAGCTGCTATTCAAGTATTATAAGGTGAATATAAATTCTTGCTTTAGAATTTTATTTATTTATAATGATGAATATACTGTACTACTCTATGTGAAATGCTGTTTGTCTGATTTTGAGGTATTAAAAGTGGTCATTGTCGGATTTGGTCGGATTTACTTGTCAACTCACCGGTTCCTATTGTATTTTCCCTCATAAGAAGTTAAATTCACATTTAGAATATTCAAATCACGAAAAATGTCCTCAGTCCCTACTGCTTTCGAGATTGGTGATCTTACTTCAAGTGTTCTGATGCCGCCTTCCAACAATCTGTTATAAAATTTCAGTCATACACAGTAAATTGGAATCTGGAGTTAGAGGACAGCTGTGACGTCCCATCCAGGGAAGTAAACTGTAGTAACTTGGATAATATGCAGCCGCCCCTGTGTACCAGGCTGGACTGGATAACTCCCCCGAGCTACCCACCACAGGCACCAAAGGCCAATGACACTGAGATGAGTGCCACGACCAAGCGCAGTCTAGCATAAGCTTCCCCCCCCCCCCCATTTTACTTATTTTTTTTGCATAACAAGTGCCCACAGTCTATAGAGATCCTGTAGTTGTTGTTGTTGTTGTTGTTCCCCAAGCTGCCTGGCCGAACAGCCCCAAGGCCCCGAGCAAGGCCAAGTCCATAACCGAGCGCCCCCACAGAATCCTCCCTGCTGACCACAATAAAGCCTGGGTGACCGAAGCCACTCCATGGCGGGGAACTGAGGAGGGTGCGAAAACGCCCGGGAAACCAAAGCCACACCCAGGGCCCTGTGCCCCTCAGCAATCATGAAGAGAAAGTTGAGGGGCAAAGGAAAAATGTGACGCTTTGGCTTCCAATCTTGGTAGATTGGGAGGTCAATCCACGGAAGAGACGCCGTCACTTGAGATCTAGAAAATATATAAGTACTGTAATAGGAACAGTCAGAGTAAGCTATGGGTATGGCAGAGATCGCTCAGCTCTCACTCTGATAGACCAGCCCATCACCACATGACTAGAACCCAACCCTCTCAGCATCAGCTAGGAAAGGCCCTAGAAAGCCACCTTTGGCGGGGGGATAGCTCCCCTATTTCAACCCCTTTTGGGGTTGGGCACCCGCCTCCTGTAGTAAGAGAGACCGGCTGTGTTTTACTTTGGATGCTATTTTGGTGCAGTAATTATCAAACAAAAGGGTGGTATTTTATTTCAGACCAAGTAGAATTGATATTCAAATGCATACATACAGTAGGCCTATATATGTATATGTATGTATGTATACTCAGGCACATCCCATAGCTGGGGATGGCCAACTCAAGATAGAGACCGAACAGAAACACATACTGTACATAAACTTAAAGACCCGAGTGCTCCACACAAAGTGTGGTTCCAGTCGCATGTTCTAATGGCGGTGCTCCAGGCAGCCCTGTACAGATCTGCCTCATTTGTCAGATTATTTTAACTCAAAATCAAACCCTAAGGTCTGATCTCATAGCTTTATTGGTATGCCCCTTGATGCAGCTGATCCCTCCACGTTCACGGGCTAGCATCTTTTCACCCAACTTACTTCATCTATCCTCTCCACATTCCCAAACCATCCAAGCCTGCTGGTACGCATCTCATCACTGATATCAAAACCATATTATATGTAGGCTACTGTGCCAATATTGCCGAATACAATTAATATGGGTAAGGACATATATGAGTGTAAAGAGAGGTTATTGATACCAGTGGCACCAACATGGCGGAGGTTGGTCGATCTCTGTCACTATAGGGTCTCTACCAGACTAATTGCAATGTCTTTTGTACTCTGGGATTAATCTATGCACATTAGAGTTATACTTCACGGTATATGTTATTTTCCATGTGTGTGTATTTATATTTGACAAATAACATTTTGATCAATTTTGTTTGATTTACTTTAATAATTATAACCTTCTTTCATTGACCTGTGGCGCAATAGTAGCTCGTTCAACTCGCAATTGAATAGTTCTGGGTTTGAATCCCAGGCAAATCGAGAAGGATGAGCAGTCTCCTTACACCCTATGCCTCTGTTTACCTAGCAATAAATAGGAGCCTGTAGTCAGTGAACATTTGTAACATCCCATCTGAGGAAGTAAACTGTAGTAACTTGGATGATATGCAGAATGTCTTGTGTACTAGGCTGGCTAACTCACCCGAGTTATCCACTACAGGATCCAAAGAGTAACGTTTAGTAGATGAATGCCTCGGCAAAATACTGCACTTAACCCTCACTAGCGGGGGGTTTTGGGCTATTTTGGGCATATTCAGGCCCTCCTGAATGATCAATCAAGTATCTGCATGAAAAGACATTTATTCAGCAAAAAACTAGGCGCTACTTTAAGCTTCAAAATGAGACCAGAACGAGCTACGTAGCACTCATCGTTTTGATGCAGTGGTACCACCAACATGGGAGTTTAGCGTATAGCGGCATATTTTTTCCAGCTACACTCACTACTGGCTACACTGCCGGCCTCTCGAGAACAGAGGGAGCGTGAGTCAGTGGGCGGCGGTAAGCCCTGGGTGTCGGCCGAGTGGACTGCTGCTCTCCCGGCCATTTGCACTCTATTTTAACCCTTTAAAAACCTTAATAATGCTCCTAACTTGCTGCTTTTTAGATACGGACTTAAGTCGGGCCCCGCTCTTTAAGTGTTAATGTAAGCCCCCTAACTTTTGTAACTTCAATCAACCTCTTCAATATGATGGTGTAATTTTAATTCTGGCTAACATTAGACAATTCTACTCGACTTAGAAAGGACCTTTAACTCATAAAGTGCGATAGGCCTTACGGAAGGCGTGGTATTTAAACAGGAGTAATAAGAACCCTTCAAATACCATGCTAGTGCTGGGAAATGTCTCAAAATTGTGTGACACATAGAAAGTAGTATCTCCCTATACCACATCCTCCACTCCTTTATACCCTACCCCCCCTTCCTCCCTCAACTTGACCTTTTATTTTGTCCATTATTGCGAAGTCCATGGGTTAAGAAACGAAAGGCTATTGTTATACCCAAGTCTACAAAATTGGTATCTCTTGCTGTCACCCTGGAGCTAAATAAATTAGTTCACCATCCCAGCCAGTTTTCTCTCACAACAAAAGAATGAGAGAAAACGAGACTACTACAGCCACCAAGAGCTCCCCTGATAGCCTAAGACAAAACAAAGCGGATATTTCTGTTCGTCAAATTTCCCAGTTAGCCTTATAGACGTGAATGGAGCAGTTTCTGCTACATGCCTAGAATTCGAACGGGTTCATCGCAGTTTTCCTAGCATCTCCCTCCCTTCTAGTGCTTATTTAATAGCTTTGGGCTACTGGCCGAGAACCTTTCCATTTCTTCTGTTTCCCACCCTCTTGGGAGATTGATGGGGACTCTGACCATGGCACAAACCTGTTACCTGGGTCTGATTGGTGGACTCAAACCCCAACTTCGCCTCGAGCAGTCTTCAGATTGTTGTGATGTCTTCCTCCAAGTAGTTCGGGCCATGAATGGAAACATTTTGGTTAACGTGATCAGGCAGTACATGCATGAACTCGGTGGCGGATCCAGTGGGGGGGGGGGGGGGGGCGGCCGCCACCCCCTTAGTGACCAAAATTGCACCCTTACATCTGATATATACTGCATTTTATCTGAAATACAATACATATAAAGTTATGGCGCCCCTCATGTATATATATCAGCCCCCCCCTTAAGCCTGAGCTGGATCCGCTCCTGCATGAACTGTTATAAAACAGTCCTATCTATATCAGCTGGAGGAGCTTGTGGGCAGGCTGCTATTGCGCTTGTCCTTAGGAGGCTCATGGTTTTGTTAACGCTCCCTGAGAACAGTAACGTATTAAGTGTTTTTAAGTGCTACAATCAGCCCTAATGCTGACGAGAGTGAATTTTCTAGTAGATTTGTTAACTAGTCTCACTTCCTCACTCAATTCCTGGCAGCAGCCTCCACGAATCAACACCACCCACTACACTACATGGCAACACACCCATAGACACCAAGAAATATCAAAACAACACCCAGCACACGCTATCACACACAAATACTGTCTTCTCTCCCTCCCTGCCCACCCCAAACCAACTTCCGGAAGCACATCCATACTCATATCACTCGCCGTTCCATCCACTCACTCATAGACAACACGCAGCTGCAAGCACGACCTCCCGAAATCCATCCTTCTGAATCCTCCCTTCCTCGCGAGGACAGAGTCCACCTGGCCAAGCTGAGATGCGGACACCATCCAGCTCTTTTGAGCTATCAGAAGAGACTGGATGACTCCGTCGTCGACACCTGCCTGGGTTGTTATACAGCACCCCATACCATAAACACATCATAGAAGACTGCATTTCACACAACCACTTACGCCAACAACACAATTTACACTATTTGAGAGCTCTGTGGGAAAGCCCGACCGTGGCCATGGCCTTCCTTAAGGACTCGGGGCTGTTCGGCCAGGCAGCTTAGGGAACAACAACAACAACAACTAGTCTCACTTAAGGTCCTCTATTAGTTTCCCGCCGATCAGTGAGAAAGATTTTACGCCCAAAGCTTGCAATTAACGCTGTGAATCTGGACCCCGGTATGGTCCCCTCTGTACTGTGCGAGTCTGGAATAAAGTATTATTATTATATTATTAATCTCTCCGCTTATGTAAAGTATCTTCATAGCAGGTTCTATCATTTGGATGATAGAATATATATATATTATTATTATTATTATTATATGAGATGCCGAAGTCTCCAACCAGGGTACAGAAACACCATCAAGATCAATCCACACAAAACACCCGGAGGCACTGGAGAGAGACTACGGCAACTTAGGAAAAAATAAAAACATATACTGTATACTGTACTGTACATATACACATATTAAACACAGATAACATATTATGCAGTGGAGGATATTAAGTATAAATATAATACAATAAAATAGAATAAAATAAGTTTAAAAATTAGAATTAATGCTGCAAAAAAGCATTAACTCTAGACTTAAAAATGGAGATATTAGCTGAATTGACTAGCTCATTTGGCAACTTATTCCACAAGTCGACCATGGCCGGCACAAAACACCGTGAAAACTGAGTAGTAGAAAAACTAACACGGCTCATGGCAAGATCATTAAGATTGCTTGTGAATCTAGTTGCACGAGCCCGGACATAGGGCCCAGGCAGAACCCCATGTAAGAGATGCTGAGGGTTGTTAAAAACTTTAAATAAAAGACTAAGGGCACCAACTTTACGTCGATGACACAGATCAAGAGATCTTATATATATAAGAACATAAGAAAATGGGAGTCTGCAGAAAGCCGATTGGCCTAAGCAAGGCAGATCCCTGTCCCACACAACCCCAATTACAAAGCCCAATTATAGGCTCAACACTAATACCCTGAGGATCATCTCGCCAAAACGGCCAGAGACCAACGCAGGATTACGGGGGTCTGCAGAGCGCCGATTGGCCCAACCCGGCTGATCCCCCCTCACACCCAACCCTTCTCGTCCATATGATTATCCAATTTTATCTTAACCCTCTCCGACATATGACGCAATTTTGAGCCTATTAGGGATACTTTAAAGCCTTTATTACCATCAGGGTTTTTTACAAACCTTTATTTTAGTTACTTCAACCTCTGCAGTTGTCTTTGAGTTAGATGTGGGCAGAAAACTAATTTTGGAGAGGTAATTATAAGAGTGAGAGAACTCTATTTCTTATTGCTAATCTGGCAACCTCTGCGTCATATATGTCTGAAGGGGTTAAAGCTCCCTACCGTTTTTAATCTCACTATAGCACTTGGTAGTCCATTCCACCCATCTACAACTCTGTTACCAAACCAATATTTGCCTATATCTTTTCTGAAACGAAATTTATCTAATTTGAAACCATTGGTACGAGTTCTTTCGCTATCACTGAGCTTCAGTACATTTGTCATGTCCCCTTTGTTAATCCCACTAACCCACTTGAACACCTCTATCATATCCCCTCTAACTCTGCGTCTCTCTAACGAATGTAAGCCTAATTTCTTCAACCTTTCTTTATACGGAAGATTTCTAATATTATGGATCATTTTTGTCATTCTACGTTGTACTCTCTCCAATGAATCTATGTCCATTCTGTAATAAGGACACCAAAATTGGACAGCATAATCCATATGGGGTCTCCCTAATGACAAGTAAAGTTTTAAGATAACATCAGCAGTTCTGTTACTCACACTCCTAGAGATGAACCCGAGAATCCTGTTCGCCTTATTACGAACGCTTATACACTGTTTTCTAGGCTTCAAATCATTGCTAACAAACACACCTAGATCTTTCTCGCAGTCTGAATGTTCTAATTCTAAATTAGCTAGTTTATATTTAACATTTGTTTGCATCTTCCCTATCTTTAATACCTTGCATTTGTCAATGTTAAACTTCATCTGCCAATTTACTGACCATTCATGTAAGGTATCTAGATCCCTTTGGAGGCACTCTATATCGCTATCTGAATCAATTGATCTCCCCATTTTAGTATCGTCTGCGAATTTACTTATCCTACTAGTTATACCTAAATCTAGGTAATTTATGTATATAAGAAACAACAGGGGACCTAACACCGATCCCTGGGGGACACCACTTTTGACTGCTCCCCACTCTGACTTGGTACCATTTATGCTGACTCTCTGTTTCCTACCAATTAGCCATGACCTAATCCATCCCAACAACGACCCTCCTATTCCATGTGCCTCAACCTTTCTCATCAATCTCTCACGAGGGACTCTGTCGAAAGCTTTACTGAAATCTAAATATATAATATTATATGACTTGTCACTATCTACTGCTTCATATACCTCTGAGAAAAAGCTAAGCAAATTAGTAAGGCAAGAACGTCCCTGAGTGAATCCATGCTGAGAAGAATTTATTAAGTTAAATTTTACTAAGTGTCTTCTAATTTTCCTAGCAATAATAGACTCTAGCAACTTTCCTATGATTGATGTGAGACTAATGGGACGGTAATTGGATGCTATCGATTTATCACCTTTTTTGAAGATCGGAACTACATTTGCAAGTGCTTCCAAGCTTCTGGAACTAAACCTGGTTCTAATGACTTGTTAAATAAAAATGCTAATGGGCTACTTAACTCATCTCTGCATTCTTTTAATACTCTAGCATATACCTCGTCAGGACCAGGCGATTTTTGAGGTTTCAGTCTGTCAATTTCCTTAAGCACATCATTTCTACTTATACTAACTGTACTTAACATATTTTCTATACTATCACTATATACCATATTGACTTCTGGAATCTGTGCCAAATTTTCATTAGTGAAAACGGAAAGAAACTGACTATTTAATGTACTGCACATTTCTAAATAATGTTCTGTTATTTCTCCTATTGAAGTTTTTAGGGGGCCTATTACATCTCTAACTTTAGATTTATATAGTTGGTAAAAAGCTTTAGGGTTATTTTTTGAGTCACTGGCTATCCTTATTTCATAATTTCTTTTTGCTTTCCTGATTTCCTTTTTGACCTGTCTTGATAGAGTCTGATAGTATACAGTATATGTAAATGATTTTCGCCTTTCTTTATTTTTCGATATATTCCTTTCTTTTTTCCTATAAGATCTATCAGCTTATTAGTCATCCATTTTGGTTGGTTCTGCGTCGACCTAAATCTTCTTTTAGGGATATATTTATTTTGAGCATTGTGGAGTGAAGCAATAAACTGGTTATATGTAGGTGGCAAGTTTAACTCTGGCATATCCTGACTTAATTGCTTAACAATAGGGTCCACCCTTAAGTCTCTTCTTAGCCCACCATAATCGGCTTTTCTGAAATCTGGGATAAGTGTCGTATTCTCTTTAGCATTCCCTGTCCATTGTATATTAAAATAAATAGATTTATGATCGCTATTTCCTAGGTGGTCACCAATCTCTACATTATTTATCATATGTGCATTGTTACTGAAAACTAAATCAAGAATATTAATACCTCTAGTCGGCGTATCTATGAATTGAAATAACAAAACTATCTTGTACTACCTCAATAAACTCTACTGAATCGGAGTCGCCTATTTGGTGCTGCCAATCAATGTTCGGAAAATTAAAATCCCCCATAATGCACACATTGCTAAACCTTGATGCTATTTTAATTTCCTCCCATAACGATGTTCCGCCATTTCTACTCATATTAGGCGGTCTATATATAACTCCAATAACTATGGTCTCACTACCTTCGTTAACCTCTACCCAAACACTTTCATTATCATTATTTAGTCTAATACCTGATTTAATACAGCTTTTTAATGTACTCCTGACAAACACTGCTATACCCCCGCCGGGTATTTTTTTGTCATATTTAAACAAACTATATCCTGGAATATCAAATTCTGCTAAAAAATGCCTAGATTCTGTATTAATCCACGTTTCAGTTAGCGCTATTATGTCTATATTTTCTGTGCTAACGAGTGCTCTAAGTTCGTTCATTTTGTTACATAAACTCCTACAATTTGTATAATATACCCTCAACCTATTACTTTTATTTGCAACTAATTTTCTATTGTGTTTAGCTAACTTATTATTTCCTGTTGAACTACTAGCTCTAGACGGAAATTCTACTCTATCAGTATTCTCATCTTTACTATCAGTTACATGTGTAGTGTTATCGATACTACTATTACACATCACTATATCCGCACTAGCTTGACTGATTATTTCTATTTTACTCACTGGTTTGTCACATGAAGTACCTGCTCCATATGGAGACAGTATATATAGAGATATATGCATACCGGCCAGCCCTATGAGAGTTCTTTTTGTGGAACTCAGTGGTCTGGTTAAACTAATTTAAAAGAACAAAAATACACTTTCATACATATATAATTTTGTGCCTCAGCCAATCAGAATGACATCCCACGTTTTAACCCACTTGGCTACGGCAAGATAAAAGCTTGCCAACCATTGCCATTCCTTATATATATAGAAAGGAAATCGTACTTGAGGAAAGTTAATTCCATATCAAGTCGTAGGACCCATGTTTCAGAGTGCACTACAGGGATATTTACAGTATTTCCCCATGCTACTCAGAACTAATTGATTTTTTTTATTTCTTTTCCTGGCAAGCATAGAGGTATCATTTATATATAGAATATCTCACAAATACGTGCAAATTACATGAATAAATGATTAGGCCTCAGTCAGGATTTGAACCTACGTAGTTCAATCAGAATGACATCCTATACACTTTAACCCATTCGGCCACAGCGTGAAGGTTTTGGAGGCATTATATGTTAGGTGGTGAAGGGGCAGGTGTGGGAATAGGAATGCTAGCAGGTGAGGTGCGTGGAGTGAGAGTGAAGCTTGGTGATGGAGAGGGTGATGTAGTAGTATATAGTAGTCGTTCCCTAGGATGCCCGGCCGAACAGCCCTTAAAACGGGAGTGAAACTTGCTTGTGCCGTAGCACAAATGTATTTGTAAAAGCTCCTTCCTCACGAAATGAGAACTACCGTCTAAAAACAGATTTATACTGGGTTTCAATAATACTATAAGTGGATTCTATCTCAACTGGGCAAGGAATGAAACTATTACTAGATACACATAGGCATGTAGCAGAACAAGTAGGCTACATAACAGAGGTACATTAAAAAACAAAGTTTATTAAGATATAAACGCAAAATGGCCTCAGGTTTGGCTAATAGGCCTACACACAAAGTAAATACAGTAAATGATTAGCCTACCTACAACAATATGGTGATTTTACCCTAGTAAGTAGGCTAGTAGCAATATATATAACGGGAATTCACAATGAATGACTACCACACATCAGTGCAACGGTAATACTCTGTGGAACGTTGTTGCTGAAAAGGATATGTGTTTGGAATTGCAAATGTTACTGTATGTGCGGTTGCGGGTGTTTTACTAGTTACCCTATAAAGGACACATTCTATAAACAAATGTGGATAGAAAACGGTTGTATGCCAATGGTGCCATATCTGAAAGTTTTTCGCCCAAGTTGGCTAGTTTTTACATTATTGTCGCGACATATATAATTATATGGTGCGAGTATATTATGTCTTATCAGCTTTATCTTGTTTTTGCTTAGAAGTGTACTAAAAATTAATATGGTTCATCGCATGTTATTATATATTCTAGGGATATATTTTATGACCTTGATAAGAAACAGCTATAGGCCTACTGTTATAATATAGGCTACCACCTACCGCCACCTGGAACAGAAAACGGTAACTTCCTGCTGGAGACCGTAACAGAGGTGAAAGGTATAATAGAAGGCAGAAGTGAACACACAGAGGACATAATTATGCTGGAGGACTTCAACTTCCCAATAATATATTAGACGGTCACTGAACTATAGTATATAGTTCAGTGGTGGCGGTACCAAAGAAGAACCTAGCAGAAAACAATTCTTTTGGAACAAGTGATAGAAGAACCCACAATGAAAAATCAATATCCTGTTTTTTGTAAATAATTATGAACTCGTTCACAGCCAAAGAATATTAAAAACTATCATGTCTGACCACAACTTAATAGAATTGAACAACATTCCTAAAGCACTTAGACACCAGTCGCCAATACCAAACAACCAGACAGAACCATATCACTAAAAGACCAACTTTTTCCACAAAGATACTGACTGGGATTGACTCAATAGGGAACTTGCCGAGGTGGAGTGGGCCGAACTCCATACAAAAACCACGTTGAGGCTATGTACCAAAGATTCACAATAGAGTGTGGAGAGATATGCAAACATTATGTCCCACAGAAGAGGGCACACAAAGAAAAACACATCATCCTCAGAGACCTCGGAGGGTGCTAATGAGAAAAGAACAAAAATAAAGAAACCTCTATGGGAGATGACAGACTCCCAAACCAGGGATACACTAGAAAATCGTATATGTGATATTGAAAGACAATTGAAAAGTTCCCATGAAAGAAAGAGTGCATGAAGAAAAAACTGTGGTAGCAACAATACAAAAGAACCCGAAATACTGCTGCTCATATGCAAAGAAAAAACTGACCACTAAGGCAAAAATGTGGCCACTGGAGAATGAACAAGAGAAACTGGTGGAGGAATCTACAGAGGTGGCAGAACTCTTGAAAAAAACAGTACGACAGTGTCTACAGCATCCTGATACAGGAAAAGAAGATAGATACACCTGTGCAGTTTTTCAACGACCAACTGGAGCTGGCAAACCTGCTAAGTGACATTGAGTTTAATGAAAGAGACATCATGAAGGCCATCGAAGAGCTAAAGCCAAACTCGGTGACGAGGCTAGATGACATCCCTACAGTACGCCTCCTTAACAAAAATAAGGAAACACTGACGAGTCCCATCTACTGGTTGTGGAGTAGGCTACTGGAGGAATTGGAAATCCCTGGACACTGGAGATATACCATCACCTCTAAATACAGGAAGAATAACCTCCAATCTACAAGGGGGGCACCAGAGCCCGTACAAAAAAACTACAGGCCCGTATCATTAACATCTCACATCATAAAGATCTTCGAACGGGTCCTCAGCAAAGAAATTACGAACATCCTGGAACAGACAAAACAAATAAAACCAATACAACGGCTTCAGGAGAGGGAGGTCGTGCCTATCACAACTCCTTGATCACTACTCAAATGTTTTAGAAGACATAGAATATGGAAAAATCATGGACTTTCACTTTGCCAAAGCATTTGCTAAAATTGACCATGGGGTTCTGTAGCACATACTGAAAGATCTGGGGATCACTGGAAGAATATCTTCCTAACAAATAGGAAACAAACAGTTATTGTGAGGGAAGCACAGTCAAGCAGCTCCGATGGTTATCAGTGGGGTACCTCAAGGATACGAGCTAGGACCACTCTTGTCTAGTAATTATTGGAGACATAAACAGGGACGTCACACATACAAGAGTAACATCCTTTGCTTATGATACAAGACTAAGCAGTAAGAGCTACCATAACATCAACAGATGCCCAGAACCAACTGGAAGACCTGGAAAATATTTGCAACTGGGCAGTTACTAACAACATGAAGTTTAACTGTTTAACAAAGATAAATTTGAGCTCCTCCGCTACACAAAAAATAAGTGCTGCAAGAAACTAGCTACACAGGTGCTGAGACAAGCCAAGAACAAGGATCTCCCAGAGACCTCGGGCTATGGATGAGTCAAGACTGCACCTTTGGCAAACACATCCAGAAGATTTGTAAAAACTGCTAGACAAGTGTCGGGGTGGATCCTCTGCACTTTTCTATCAAGAAACCCAAAACACTTATTGCCACTGTGGAAGTCACTGGTAGTGTCTCAGCTAGAGACTAGAGTACGTAGCCTATGTCAGTTATGGAGCCCACACAAAATATAGGACATACAGGATCTAGAACAAATACAGAGGGTCTTCATTATATAACCCTGCAGTGACTCCCTAAGCTACTGGGAAAGGCTGAATGAACTGAAACTGTACTCACTTCAAAGATGATGGAAACGCTTTTGCATTATATACACCTAGAACATACTAGAGGGCATGGTACCGAGCCCACTCATCAATAGAAACGATAGCATCAAGAGCCAGAACCACCCTAGGTTCAGAAGAATGTGCACTAGAAAAACTCTCGAGCAGTTACGGTAGATACGGTAGATAAGCGGTAGATAACGACAAGTCATATGCTATAGTTTACTTAGACTTCAGTAAGGCCTTTGATAAAGTTCCACATGAAAGGCTGTTAAGGAAGATAGAAGGACATGGTATTGGGGGGATGCTACTCAAGTGGATTAAGTCATGGCTGATTGGTAGGAAACAGAGAGTTAGTATAAATGGTATAAAATAGGACTGGGGATTAGTTAAAAGTGGGGTCCCCCAGGGGTCGGTTTTGGGGCCCCTTCTGTTCATTATCTACATAAATGATCTTGACTCAGGCATAAAGAGTAGGATCAGTAAATTTGCTGATGATACTAAACTAGGCAGGATAATAGTCAGCTAGCGACAGGGAATGTCTTCAAAATGATCTCGATCACTTGCACGAGTGGTCCATAAATTGGCAGATGAGTTTCAATGTAGACAAATGTAAGATATTAAGGATTGGAAATCGTAATTTAGATGCTAAATAGAAACTAGACAATGTAGAATTGGATTACTCAAGAGTGTGAGAAGGATCTGGGGGTGCTCGTTAGTAATGATCTGAAACCCAGAAAACAGTGTATAAGTGTTAGGAATAGGGCAAATAGAATCCTAGGATTCATATCTAGGAGTACGTGTTAGCAACAGGACTGCTGAAGTTTTCTTAAAACTATACTTAGCTCTAGTATGACCCCATTAAGACTATGCTGTTCAATTTTGGTGCCCTTATTATAGAATGGATATCGACCCTTTAGAGGCAGTCCAAAGAAGAATGACCAAAAAGATACATAATATTAAAAATTTATCGTATGAGGAGAGGTTGAAAGTCTTAGGCCTGCACTCACTAGAGAGACGAAGATGTAGGGGAGACATGATAGAGGTATTTAAATGGATAAAAGGTTTAAATAAGGGCGATATAGGCTAGATGAGGTATTAAAGCTAAAGAACGGCGACATAACCCGCTCAAATGGTTTCAAGTTAGATAAGTTAGATTTAGGAAAGATATAGGAAAGCACTGGTTTGGAAATAGAGTTGTTAACATGTGGAATACACTGCCCAGAACAGTAATTAGCTCAGAAACAGTTGAAAGCTCTAAGCATAAGTTGGATTCCCATATGGGTGATATGGGCTTGGTGTGAATGGGAGCTGCTTCATGTGGGCCGCATGGCCATATGCAGTTTCCCGCGATCTTATGACCTTATGTTGTTATGTAATTGGGGATGGGTGTGACAGGGATCTGCCTTGTGTGGGCCGATCGGCTTTTTGCAGGCTCCCATTTTCTTATGTTCTTATGTTACTCATAAAAGGAGGTTTGGGCGTGTTGGGTCGGGTGGGTGTTGGTAACAGTGGGGTGCCGTGTTGACAGCACAGCTGCCGCGGGGATCATGGCCAGCAACGTAAGCAATTGGCCTCTTATTTGGTTCTACGGGGGGAAAATATACTGGTCTCTGTAATATGGATGACTTAGGGACCAGAATTTGTAATTTGACAGGGTATATTAGGCAAATATGTATAATAACGTGGCCGGTCTGTGGTAGCCTAGTTGCCGTACCAATCATTTAATGCAGTGTTTGACACTGAATTTTATAATTAGGCCTAGCCTATGTTTAAGCCCAGACGAACTTTTAGATTTAGGCTTGTGTTTCTGTTTCTGGTAAATGTTTATCACCAACCAGTGACGAGTTTTTCAGGTTATTTTTTGTTGTTTTTTTATTTTTTATTTGATATAGGCCTACAGTGTTGTTTAATAGGCTACCAAGGACTGTCGCATTTTACTATTTTCCCATTATCCATCAATCTTAAGACACGGCCCCCCGATAGTGGGGAGGGCTCCGTTTTTTTTTTTTTTTCAACGTGGATAAAGCCAGTAAGAATGTAAAAATTAGCCTAACCTCACCTAACCTCACCTCACCTCACCTCACCTAACCTAACCTAACCTAACCTAACCTAACCTAACCTAACCTAACCTAGTATAATGGGTGGGGGCTGCCGCCCCCACACCCCCGCTAAAATGGCTAAATCTATGAAATCCGAGCCAAGTTTTGTCATTAACCTAGCCAAATAACCTAACCTAACCTAACCTAGTATTATGGCAAAAGTTGGCTCGGATTTAAGGGATTTAGCGGGGGTGTGGGGGCGGCAGACCCCACCCATTATACTAGGTTAGGTTAGGTTAGGTTAGGTTAGGTGAGGTGAGGTTAGGCTAATTTTAACCACATTCTTACTGGCTTTATCCACGTTGAAAACAAAAAAACGAGCCAACTTTCGAAATGAGGTTAGGCCTACTGTGATTTTGACTCTGAAAAATTGAAAAACCCGAGCCAAGTTTGGTTAAAACTTGGCTCGGGTTTTTCCATTTTCAGGTTTTGTTACTTTTAAATATTGTATTTTCAGAGTTCTTCCAATATTACCCCTTTATTTACGCCTTTTACCCCGCAATTTCCCTGATCTTCATAGCCCCCCCCCCCACTATCGGGGGGCCGTGTCTTAAGATTGATGGATAATGGGAAAATAGTAAAATGCGACAGTCCTTGGTATTAAACAACACTGTATATCAAATAAAAAATAAAAAACAACAAAAAATAACCTGAAAAACTCGTCACTGGTTGGTGATAAACATTTACCCTGTTTCTCTACAGCTTTTTTTGAAAGTTTGAATCCCAAATGTAGGCATAACAGTGGTGCATAGCCTAGGCTAGTCCAAGTTTAGGCCTAGCCGTTCAAAGCAAAACTTGGGTCAATGTAATAATTTGGACCAAACTCAATTTCATCATACATTTTTGGGATAATTATTTGGAAAAGGCTCGCCGCCTTATAATTAATAATTTATTAGCCTAGCCTAAGCCTAGGGACAATTAGCCTAGGCCTAGCCTATTCAGTATAACTAAATAAGTTGGTCACCAATTAGGCTATTTTGCAATATTTGAAAACAAATAGGCCTATGGATTTTATATGCTCTAAACAATAAACATCATATGAAAATGTGTTTTAAACCTCGGCCAAACCTAATAAAAATATATGGTACTAAAATGGAAATTTTTCGTAACATGGTTGGTTGTCAATACCTTCCTATAGACGGCACCGATTTTTACACACGCCATTTTCACCTGTCTCCCGAGGTCTGTCCACCAGCTTTTTAGTCTACACTAACTCCACCTGCCGGTAGCATTCAAGGAGACTACAGCAGGACTTTCTTCTTCTTCTTACCTCTGACCAGATATAGGCTATCCTAGTGTTTACTAGCCTATAGCCTACCCCTTTGAAAGGACATTAGCGGCTTAGCCTAACCTAACAACCTTACCTAACCTATCCTAGTATTGTGGGTGGGGGCTGCCGCCCCCAGCCCCCCGCTATTTGACATCTTTGACAGATTTTTGGTGTATTTTTCTCCAAAATCAGGTTTTTTCAAGTGTCTATAACGAAATTCCTCCATGGACCATGCGGACTATAATGAGAAAAATATGGCGAGTCTGTTGGTCCCTATTTTTCCTAATAAATTGTTTCTAATAAGGCGGATGTAGTGTCCTTGAAGATTATCCACCTGCCTATCTCTGTCGAAACTACAGGTGTTCATTTCCACACCTTTGCGCATCACATCACGAAACACTACTGGGTTCCTATTGTTTTTTTTGTGAAGACTTCATTATAACGCATATGCTATGTCACGCTCTGGTCACGCATACCCTCGGGAGCCAATCACTCTGGTGGAATATGTTGATTACGTCATTGCAATCGGCCAATCACAGATACCCACCTTGATTTACCTGATAATCGCCAGTCGAGTCAATAGTCATGGCGGTACACTGTAAAGGTCCAGCCTTTGCCACACTGTGTTATTGTAGAAACTACAAGAAATAATACTGCTGCCCTGAAAGTATTTACAAAACATGGGTGCTTGACTACTGATGTGACGTGTAAGAGGTAATATTTTTTCGCATAGGTTTAAACTTCCGGAAATTAATGGGTAATACATACCACGTACTGAGTACTATGAATCCTCTGTAGCTGGCATGCAAGGGCTAGTTTTGACTTTAGTATCCCACGTACTAAGTACTATGAATCCGCTGTTGCTGGCATGCAAGGGCTAGTTTAGTATCCCACGTACTGAGTACTATGAATCCGCTGTTGCTGGCATGCAAGGGCTAGTTTAGTATCCCACATACTGGGTACTATGAATCCGCTGTTGCTGGCATGCAAGGGCTAGTTTAGTATCCCACGTACTGAATACTATGAATCCGCTGTTGCTGCCATGCAAGGGCTAGTTTAGTATCCCACGTACTGGGTACTATGAATCCGCTGTTGCTGGCATGCAAGGGCTAGTTTAGTATCCCACGTACTGGGTACTATGAATCCGCTGTTGCTGGCATGCAAGGGCTAGTTTAGTATCCCACGTACTGGGTCTAGGTTAGGTTAGGTTAGGTTGGGTTGTGTTGTGTTGTGTTGTTTGGTTAGGTTAATATACTAGGTCTCAGAAACAAGATTCGTAGTTGCGGTAGTATTTACAGATACGCCCGAATACTAAATGGGCGGCGGCCCAACCGCCATAGCACCGGTAAGAGTTCGTGTTGTATCCCACGTAGGCCTACTAGGTACTACGGACACATTGTAGGCGTTAGGTGTGGATTAGGCTTGTATCCAATGTACTAGGTCTATGTTACTGGATATTTATGATTTAAATAAGTGCTATATTTTCGATAAATCTGGATATATGGCTTTGCAATTAGGGAAATCATGAGCCGATTTCCGAAATTTCGTTAGTCTTTTTCGATTCTCAAAATCCGATCCAAGTTTTGCCAAAAATTGGCTCGGATTTTCCAAAATTATGCTTTTTGAGGTTTGCAATTTAGGGAAACATGAGCCAAAATTCTAAATTAGGTTACTTTAATTTGTTTACTCTTAACCCTTGTCTATCGGGGCCCGACTTAAGTCCGTATCGAAAAATTTGGACTATGTGGCGGGGCCCGACTTAAAGTCCGAGTGCAATTTTGGCGCAATATTGGCTCTGAGAGAGAGACGAGTGACGGGAGGAGCATGGGTTACCTCATGACTGCTCGCCACAGCCGCCGTGGACCAACTGAGATGTACTCCACTTACATCCACCCTCACTCCCTCGCTACATACGTAATTATATAAAGAAATTACCGTATTTTAGCGATTTTGCCCTTCGGTTGCACGATCGTTGCAAGACAACCAGTGATCGTAGAAGGATGCTTCGGGTGTCATTGGAAAGCTCAATTTACGCCCTTTCATGGATACATACAGTAGGGTCTCACATAAAACGAGTTTATGGTCGATAAACGAGGGCGTTTTATGTGAATTCGCTTTATGTGAACACAGCATTTTGGTGGCGCAATATCGTCAATGTTCACTGTAAGCGAAAATTTTCGTACAAAGCGAACGATATTTCGTACGTTTTGTACGATATTTCGGCGTTTTATATGAAAGCGTACGATATTTTGTACGTTTTGTACGATATTTCGGCGCTCTATATGAAAACTCCTTGTATTTGCCCCACTTTGGCGGCGGACTCGTTTTATGTGATCACATTCGTTCTGATCGAAAATTAAATATAATTTTAGGTCGGTCGTTTTATCGATACTTGTATTACGCTCTGGGTCTTGTTTATGCATGAAAAAGAGCACGGAAACAACCCCATTTATGGTAAAAAAAAAAACGCTGAGCGGCACAGTGAAATACAGTATACTCCACCACCCGCTCTTTGAGCGTTAAAACTCGCAAAATCCGAGCCAAGTTTTGCCAAAGCTTGGCTCGGGTTTTCCAAAATTCGGGTTTTATGGCTTTGCAATTTCGGGAAACCTGAGCCAAATTTCTAAATGAGGTTACTGTAATTTTTTTGTCTACAAACTCGCAAAATTCGAGCCAGCTTTGGCCAAAACTTGGCTTGGGTTTTTGAAATATTGGGTTTTAGGCCTTTGAAATACCTTAAACCCGAGCCAAGTTTTGCTAAAATATGTTTTTATCGCCGTTTTACGCATTTAACCCCTCATTTTCCCTGTACAGTAGGGTCTCCCATAAAACGAGTATATGGTCGATAAACGAGGGCGTTTCATACGATTTCGTTTTATGTAAACACGGCATTTTGGTGGCCCAATATCGTCAATGTTCACTGGAAGCGTAAATTTCCGTCAGGAGCGTACGATATTTTGTACGTTTTGTACGATATTTTGGCGTTCTATATGAAAGCGTACGATATTTCGTATGTTTTGTACGATATTTCGGCACTCTATATGAAAACTCCTCGGATTTGCCCCACTTTGGCGGCGGACTCGTTTTATGTGATCACATTCGTTCTGATCGAAAATTAAATATTAATATTTTAGGTCGCTCGTTTTAATCGAGACTCGTTTTATCTGAACACGTTTTATGCGGGACCCTACTGTACTTCATAGCCCTCCCCACTATCGGGCGGCGTGTCTTAAGATCGTTGTATAATGGGGGAAACGGTTTCGCCGAGGGTTGTAATTATTTCCAAACACTACAGTATATTGATGAAAACTAACAGGGAAAAATAAAAAAATCCATGGGAAAATTAGTGACCATCTTATTTAGTTTTTCCGCCTATTCTCCTACAGTGGATTATAAATACTGTATAGCCTAGGCCTAGCCTAGTTTAACCCTTCCTCCCCGGGTGTCATTTTAATATGACACCGCGGCAGATGGGCCGGTACCCGGGTGTCCTTTTAACAGACAGTAAGCTTGAAAGCCTATTCAGCTTGGTCTGAACGCCGT
Source organism: Paralithodes platypus (assembly GCA_032716605.1). Lineage (NCBI taxonomy): Eukaryota > Metazoa > Arthropoda > Malacostraca > Decapoda > Lithodidae > Paralithodes > Paralithodes platypus. The sequence continues at coordinate 1,794,000 of CM064574.1, forward strand.
GCGTCCGACGCATGTAAACAAAGCCGATCGTTGCGTCACCGCACCTCCGAAAACAAGAAGGAGAAGACTTGTTTGTTATTGTATGTCTGTATGTCGTTGTTTCAGTAGTGAAAAGATCGTCGTATTGCTAACATTGCCTGAAAATGCTCTCCACTAAAATCGTCATCACAACTGAACCAGTTGACTTAGAGAGCTCTACTCAACGCCAGTCTACAGATTGGAAACCGCACTACATTTATAGATCGTGGGAAATTTCTAGCAGTTAAAATTAACCAAAATACGGTAACCTAGGCCTAGACGTTTTTCGGCCAGATCGCCCGGGTAGCCCATCCTGTCCTTTGGAGATACAGCCCGGGCCAGGAGGGTTAAGAATTCCATAGACGGTCCTATATTGACGATATCATGAAAGACGTCTCACGTCTTGCGCCGCACTATTAGAAACAATGGTACGATTTTAGTTACTGGTAACTGGACACCTATTTGACAGGTACAGTCAGGACCCCCAATTCGCGAGAATAGGGGTGACAGGAGGCATCGCGTATTGTGGAACTAACTTTAAATGGGAATACAGGTAATTAGATTGGGTGACATCTCTCAATTATGGCCTATTTTTGGCCCTATTTTCGACATTTTTGGCTCTACAGTACAGTCTATATCTTATATATAAGAACAACAATGAATACAAATATGAAACCTTACCTTAAAATTAGTAGTAGATAGGCTAGGACTAGGACCGTAGGACTTCACGATTTTCTCCAACTTCTCCCTCCCTGACCAAATCGTACGAACAGTTTACTCTGACAAGCCTATTGCACAGTTTCCTTCTCCTTTTTTCTTGCGATCCAACACTTCCACCTTCATTTTGTGTGTTATCTTCTTATATTGGCGTAGCATGGCAAAAAAAGTGGCAGGCACTACAAACGTTTGGTCACTCCGCACGGCTATGAGCGCTTGAGCGGGACTGTGGGAGGGAGGGTAAGCGGGAGGGAAGGCAGGCGTATGCCCGTCTTCTTCTCTTTTCGGAGCTACGCCTGGGCCTCGCGAAACGTAGACGTGCTCGCGTATCAAGCGGGAATAGCGGATTTGGCCCCTTCTTAGCTCTCGATTCGTGTATTGTGGTACCACCTCGCGTAATTAATGTTTAATTAATTAATGTTATTTTCGAGGGGTAACTCGTGTATTAGGGTTTTTGCGCATTGTGGAATCGTGTATTGGGGGTCCTGACTGTATCCTACCACCAACGATTTAATACATAGCCTAGCCTATTTGTTTTCGGTTTCCACGCATCCAACACAAAGCTACACCTTTTTCTGGTCCAGTAATAATATTGAAAACAATATAGGGCCTAGCCTAGCCTAATAACTTTTTAAATGTGATTTTCGACGAGAATAAAACGGTGCGTTTGTGGCTTTGTGCCGAAAATCGGGAGTCCGTTGTTGCTTCGGATCGTCGGTTTGTTTACACAGGACGCTCGAGGTTACGTACATCCCCTCTAAATTGACCGTTCTGTTGCCGAGTATATTTTCCTGTATTTTTTGTATTTTCTTTGTTTATTTATATGCTTCTTGTAATCATTATAAGGTGCGGAAATATACATGAATAATCCATATTCCCCAACAATAATACGGGACCCTTTGAGAATAGGGGGTTTTGGGTGGGGGAAACAAATTCAGGCCTAAATCCTATAAATACCTCTACCTAAACTTCTAGTATTTATACTTGGGGGTTGGTATTAGATACAGGACGTGGGATACAGGAGTAACAGGACGGGTCCTCCCCCTCCGTGAATTATAATAATCGTCATATTTATTGACAGTAGAGGGTCTAATTATCCCATGGCCAGCTGTTACTTGCCCCCTGCTGGCAACATATATGACGGTTATTATAATTCACGTGGGGATGAGGGGGGCAGAGCCGCCCCTCAACCTTTCCTGCATCATACGGCCTATAAAGCAAGTCTTCGTCAGAAAATGTACCCAACAACTGGTTAGCTTAACCATATTAACCCTCTCCGACATATGACGCGATTTTGAGCCTATTAGGGATATTTTAAAGCCTTTGTTACCATCAGGGGTATTTAGAAACCTTTAGTTTAGTTACATCAACCTCTGCAGTTGTCTTTGAGTTAGCTGTGGGCAGAAAACTAATTTTGGAGAGGTAATTATAAGAGTGAGAGAGCTCTATTTCTTATTGCTAATCTGGCAACCTCTGCGTCATATGAGCGTGAAAGGGTTAAGTCGACCGCCAAGGTGGGAAGTCACTTCGAGTGTAAAGTAAACAAAGCGACGCTACTTCCACGAAGTAGGGGCTGGTCTATCAGAGTGAGAACTGAGCAATCTCTGCCATACCCATAGCTTACTCTGACTGTTCCTTTTACTTATATATTTTCTAGATCTCAAGTGATGGCGTCTCTAACGTGGATTGACCTCCCAATCTACCGCGATTGGAAGCCAAAGCGTCACATTTTTCCCTTGCCCCTCAACTTTCTCTTCATAATTGCTGAGGGACACAGGGCCCTGGGTGGGGCTTTGGTTTCCCGGGCATTTCCGCACCCTCCTCAGCTCCCCGCCATGGAGTGGCTTCGGTCACCCAGGCTTTATTGTGGTCGGCGGGAAGGGTTCTGTGGGGGCGCTCGGTTATGACCTTGGCCTTGCTCGGGGCCTTGGGGCTGTTCGGCCAGGCAGCTTGGGGAACAACAACAACAACAACAACTTCCACGAACGCAACAGAGTTCTCTTTATATTTCGTCTCATATTATTAATATTAAAGTGTCCCCATTGTTTTTTTAGTTTTTCGTACACCAGAAACGGGTGTAGCTTGGTATTGGATGCGTGGAAACCGAAAACAAATATGTTTTAAATCGTTGGTGGTACCTGTCAAATAGGTGTCCAGTAACTAAAATCGTACCGAAACAATTTACAGTATTAGGGAAAATAGGGACCAATAGACTTGACACATTTTTCTCATTAGGCTAGGCCTATAGGCTAGTCCGCATGGAGGAATTTCGGGGATGGATGTAGTTTCCGGGCGTACGGTCGTCATGTTTACAGGTCGATCGCCGCGGTTAAGTTTGCGTCTATTTTGATTTTTTTTTTGGTTATTTGCCCCCTGCAGTTAATATACAGTATATGATGATGACAATATGTCATGGGGGGGGAGGTCACATGGGTGAGGCCCTCAACATATTGTATCCAACGGCAGTCAAAATAAACTGGAACATGATAGCAAGCGTCCGCCGCCGCTCCGCGTAGTGTAAACAAGGCAGGCGGTATGCCCGAACTCTACATTCTACCCAATAGGGGAAGGATGTAGTGTCCGGGTGTACGATCGCCATGTTTACATAGGTCGATCGGCGCGGTTAAGTTTCCGTTTATCCTAGTTTGACAGCGATTTTTTCGGTTATTTGGCCCCTGCTGGCAATATATATATTATGATGACAATAAGTCATGGGGGAGTGAGGGGGATGATATTGTATCCAACGGCTGTCAAAATAGATGGGAACATGATCGCGAGCATCCGCTGCCGCCGCAGCGTAGTGTAAACAAGAGGGCGGTACGCCCGAACACTACATCCTTGCCCAAAATATTTACCGGTATGTATTACATAATAGAGGTGTCTATCGTGTGTAAGGTCACTAGGGTGTTAAGGATTATAGCCTACTGTATTTTTTGTTAACCCTCTCCGACATATGACGCGATTTTGAGCCGATTAGGGATACTTTAAAGCCTTTGTTACCATCAGGGGTATTTAGAAACCTTTAGTTTAGTTACTTCAACCTCTGCAGTTAGCTGTGGGCAGAAAACTAATTTTGGAGAGGTAATTATAAGAGTGAGAGAACTCTATTTCTTATTGCTAATCTGGCAACCTCTGCATCATATGGGTCTGAAGGGGTTAATTATATTATGTATGGTACTACTGGTACTAATGTTTTCCCCACTCTCTCCCATTGTTAGAGTTCCATTATGTATGGTGAAGACTTGGACCAGGTAATTTGGAGTATAATTGGTACTAAAGCATGAGCCCCTCTTTATATATTTATTTACTGCCAGATCTCTTTCTTTGGCTTAGTAGAATTGGCGCCTGGTGTTAACTGGATTTATAATTTGATTGAGAGGTACCTGGATTATTTACTTCCCATTATCAGAGTTTTATCTTCCTCTCCATTTTTTGTCTTGGCTAGCCTACTCCTTTTACCAGCTCATTTTCCTGTGTGTTTTATTTTATAAGTGTTTGTCAGTGCTTTTGCCAGATTGACTTGGTCTTTAGTCCTGTACTGTATGTTTTAGTATTCTTGCATTGGCCCCATAATATCTACTGTACAATATTTTATGTACCGGTATCCTACTCTCTATTTAAGTTTCTTTCATAACAGTTATACGGTAGAGGAGTAGGCCTACTGTATATTGAATTCTGAGCCTCCTTGCTTAGGCCTATGTAATTAAATGGAGATTTATTTTTAAATACAGCATTGTTTAAATTATCTTTTTGAGATGATGGGTCATCCTATTACAGGGTATTATTCATCATGGCGAGTCTAGAAAAACTTAAACCTAGCTTTTCGTAAATAAAAAAGTACTTGAGCAATCAATCTGGTATATCTTCCATTTGGAAGATATACCAGTAAATAGGTGTTAACATTTACAGCCCATTTGCTCTAGTCCTCTCTGAGTTACAAAAAGGCTAGAAGTCGCAATTACTAGACTTGTAATAATGAATAAAGTATTGGGTATTGGTAGTTAAAAATCTAAATGATAGATGTGAAAACTAAATTCCAGCATGGTTTGACATAGATCCTGTATCTTCAGTAATCCAGTTCTTACTCATTATAACTCATATGATGTTGCCTAAAAAAAACTTGGTTTATCTAGTTTCAGGTACAGTAGCTGCAGTTTAAGTCCTTTATTTTGGCGTTCCTCAGAACCGAATGTGTGTTTGATTGTCATTTTTGTTTAGCTATTTAATAGCATGTATAGGAATACAGTACCTTACTAAGCGTCTTGAATCTTGATGTATGTATAACCCCTATATCCTTCAACCATCTCTTACGGTACCTGTTTATATGCATCTATCAATTGTCTGATAGCTCTTTGCAGACATATCAAAGGCTATAGGTTGGTCTACGGGAACATATTGAATACGGTATATTACAGATAGAGTAGACCCTACTGTATAGAAAAAAGTCAATAGAATGCATAGTAGCTATTCCCAAGCTTTTACAAACTCTGATCATGGATTAAAAGCATTTGAATGTTCATGGTTACCGTAGCTATAATAAGATTAGGTAGGATATATTAATGTGATATCAGATAATCTTGATAAAGCTGTAGGAGATTTTTGCCATCTGTATTTATTGATAGGAATGTCATCTATATGGCATTGGTATAGTGTTAGCACAGTTTTAAGCCGGTATCACACAAGAACTTTTATAGTCAACATTCGATGATCAACATTTTTCTGGCAACATTTATGGAGTATTTTGCACTGGTATCGGAAACTAGATTGATGATACCGGCTTTAGCATAGGTAATTGTATGATATAAATTTGCTGGTGCCTATTGTCTTTAGTTTTATTGCACTAGCCTATACAGGATGTCAAACGAAAGCCAAGTCCATTCTTTTTCAGTCTTTATTAATATTGTATAAGTATAGATAAAGTTATGGTTTATACAGTAGTTCAAATTATTTCTTTGGAAGTGATAGAATGGTCAAAACAATATTACTTCATGTGAATTTTCTTGTATTCCTTCTCATATTCAATCAAGTCTTCAAACAAAATTGGGGTAGCATGTAGAATTCGGGCATACCGCCAGCCTTGTTTACAATACACGGAGCCGGGGTGGACGCTTGCCATCATGTTCCCGTCTATTTTTACTGCCTTTGGATACAATAATATGTTGAGAGGGGGTTTTGCCCCCCCCCCCCCCCCTCACCCCCTATGACATATTGTCATCATCATCATTATACTGTACAGTATATTGCCAGCAGGAGGCAAATAACTGAGAAAAAAATCGCCGTCAAAATAGACGCGAAGTTAACCGCGGCGATAGCCCTATGTAAACATGACGACCGTACGCCCGGAATCTACATCCATCCCCAAAATTTCTCCGGTTTGACACCCTGGCACTATTCGTTTGAACTTGAATACAGGCTTAAGGGAGCCCACTTCACTTTTTTTCTCTTTCTCTCCCTCTCTCTTTGGCTCTTATCCATTCGGCCCCATTCAGCCTACTGTTTTAAGACGTTTACCCCCATCCGGGTGTCAATATATTCCTGGCGAGCGGTAACGAGCCAGCATACTGTACCGGTATATATATTTTTGTTTTGACAGCAAGCTAAATTTGTAAATTTTTCGATAGAAAAATTTCTCCAGCAAAGCCGGATTTTTCCATACAATGCTGGCTCGCTATCGCTAGCCAGGAAGAAATCGACACCTGGATGGGGATAAACGTCTTAGCGCAATGAATAAATGCACTGAATTTCGGTGTGAGCATCCTAGGTTCGAATCCCTGGACTGCCACATGTATTTGTTGATTTCATTAACCCTCCAGCCCCGGCTATGTATTATACAGTATATATATACTGTATTCCCCGAAACCCGGGGGTTTTGGCCGAAAAACGTCTACGCCTAGGCTACCGCATCTTTGTTATTTGGCTTGATTCCGCATTCCCGCGCATCCCCAGGCATAGATGTGTTTCGTACCTGTAGAATGGCGTTAAGTAGAGCTCTCTAAGTCAACTGGTTCAGTTGTGATGATGATTTCATTGGAGATAACTTTATGGCAAAAACAGCCACTTTACACTACTTTTTGATACTTAACAATAACATACAGGCACACACGAACAAGCGACGCACTCCTTCTTGTGGCCGGAGATGCGGGGCGTCGGTCCAGCCGGCTGTTGTTTACATGCGTCAGACGTACGCCTCGCACACCAAGCTTACAGGCTTTGAGCTCATTTTCTTACAGTTTCTTACAGTAGATCCTCTGGAAAAAGGCAAACTATGCCTGTGAATCCAGCTCAGTACCAGTACTTGCACTGCTGCGGTCGTTCACGGTTCACGTCTCATGGGTGTCTAAGAGCCCTTCCGGGTAGCTCGGGTGTGTTTTTTATGGGTGTTTAAGAGCCCTTCCGGGTCTGAGGGGTTAATTGAGTTTAGGAGTAAAATCGGTTGGTGGAGGTAACATAATAAAACAGTTGGCTGAATGGGGCCGAATGGATGCAAGCTAGGGAAAGAGAAAAAATGAGAGAAAGGTAAAAAAATCCGGTGACCCCCTTAAGTAATCCTGAATATGTAGGCTAGAAACTTACGCAAAGGTTAGAATAACATAAAAATAATGGCCCATCCTCAAATGGTGTTATTCTAACTACACTACTGTATCCATAAATATGTTTGACCCTTACAGTACTGGTGTTGTCCTTTTTGTTATATTCTGGCTACTATTAGACAATTTTATTCATATTCAAAAGGGCCTCCAGCAATTAACAGGCTTCAAATAATCTCAATTAACCCTTTTTAATACCATAGATCCTTCTTAAACTGCACAAAATTGTCTAATTCCTATGGGTGAATATTGGTGTATATTGATTTCCTATGGGTGGAAATGCTAGCCCTTTAATTGCAGATTTATTCTTGCTTGCTTTAGAATTTAAATATATAAAAGACTTAGTTGACAGTAGCAAGAAAAATAAAATCCCAGAAAAATTAGCACTGGCTAAATTGTTGAGTAATAATAGTAGATATATTGATGATATTCTTGTTTGCAATTTGTTAAATTTTAATCAAGTTACTAAACTTATTTACCCTAATTCTATTCCCCTCACACAATGTAACGTAAATTATAAAGTTGAAAATGTTCTTGATATAAATATAGAGATTGTTAATGAACAGTGCATACTTGAAGTATATCACAAAGTTGATGATTTAATTTTAACGTAATAAACTTTCCTTTTTTAGTAGTAATATCGATAGTAAAATAACTTATAATTGTTTTTATTCCCAGTTAATAAGATTTTGTAAAATTTGCACTAAAGTAGATGCTTTTGGGCTAGAGCTAGGTTACTATACAGACTCTTAGTAGACAGAGGTTTTGAGGCAAGTAAATTGTTCCATAAATTTATTCTTTTTAGGGTCAATTATTGTGACTATTCTAAAATTTGACATCAATAATTTTAATCAAGCATTTTTAACTTGAAGTTTCTTGTATAACCTCTGCTTACTTTTTGTCTGTATTTATTATTTTTTGTCTGTATTTATTGTTTATCTGTTTCTTTTTCTATTATTAATATTAATATTGATGATTTTTTAAATTTATTGTTCTTGTTAAAAGAGTACTCTTTGTTTAAATCTGTTGTTACTTCATATTTTGCAATTATTTGTCTTTATATTATATGTATTCATTGTCGATAGTATCAATTGCTTGCTTTTGCGATTTCCTTAGTTTATTTGTGTGATAAATGTAGGTTATTTGTAGGGTAGTTATTGATAGGGGTCACTTGAGGCATGCTATGCTTACAGGTACCTACCCGATAGCACTATCGTTAGTGAGTGCTGTACTGTATTTTATATATTATTTTGTAATAGTATAGATATCTTATAAATATTTGTATTTTGTACTATTGTTAATGTCTTGTCATGTTGCAAATTTCATTTTAAATAATATTTTGACATTTAACATGTAGTTTCTTTATTCATGCAGAGTTTAGTAAAATTTACCAGAACATCCCAGACTTCCCAAACTTGACTAATTCCTTTAACGTGACGATAGTGCGTTGTTATATGTGCGATTAGTTTGCTTGGGAAACAGATTAACTTGCTCATGTAGTAATGTACACCCTATGTGGTGGATTGTGTTCTTTTATTTAATAATTTTCATTTTAGTAAGCGTTGTTTCCACATAGCGATTTTGATAATTTAATTTGACTTTATATTGTCCTTGTCCCAATTTTGGTTTGTTTATTTTGCAAGTTTTACATTTTAATTCAAATATAGCTAGAATACTGTATAATTAAAAAGCCGTCGCCGGTACAGAAAGGGTTAACACAGATGATATGCTTTATGTTGTAATTAAGAACATTTTACTATCTAACTACGTATCTATCTATCATCTATCTATCTATCTATCTATCTATATATCTATCTATCTATCTATCTATCTATCTATCTATCTATCTATCTATCTATCTATCTATCTATCTATCTCTCTCTCTATCTCTCTATCTATCTATCTCTCTATCTCTCTCTCTCTCTCTCTCTCTCTCTCTCTCTCTCTCTCTCTCTCTCTCTCTCTCTCTCTCTCTCTCTCTCTCTCTCTCTATCTATCTATCTATCTATCTATCTATCTACTGATGCTCTTGAATTTCCAGGTGCCTTTACTAGACAATGAAGAACCATTGGGGTTTGGTGAGGAGGATGAACCTAAAGGAAAACTTAGGTAAGTTGTTATACACATTACAGTACGGTAATTGACTACTGTACTTGCGAGTTTCATTCTATAAGGAAGTTGGAGCTGTAGACATCGATATTTAGCAGAATAATCAGTTTTAGTAATTTTATAAATACATAAAACCAAATTTAGCCTACTATTTATCCATCAGAAAACTACATAATTACTGAATTTGTGTTATCGATGTTTATAGCCTGAAACTCGTAAGTGGGCAATTAGTGTGTGATACAGGTCTCCCTCTCTATCCGATCCCCAATTTACGATATTATTATAGGTTTTTGGGTGTTTGGGTTTGGGTTTTGGCTGGTACGAGAACGCATCCCCATTTACCCCATTAATTTTAGGGTTCGCCTTATGATTTTTCTATTTAAGATCGGGTTTTTTAGGAACGTAATCCAATCGTAAATCGAGGGAGACCTGTATATTTGTTCTTTCCTTATACTGTATAATGTTTAGCCTACTCTACATTCATTGTAACATGTGAAAATTCAATGTTCAATCTTCAATACAATCAAGTACTGAAATGTGCTAATATACACTTTTCATTGTTATGCACCAGTTAAATTATTGCCTTGTAGCTTTGAAATTAGATAAGGCTACTGGTGGTAAAAATTCCAGGTTAGCTAATTTGTAAAGTGAGTGAGCTATAATTTTAGTTACCGGTAAAGTGTGTTGGCTGTAGATCTTGGTGGGAGGCATAGTTTAGGTATGATATGTTGGTTCTTACTCATGATGTTAAGGATTCTAGATTAGTTATAAATATAATGTAAAACTTGCAAAATAAACAAACTAAAACTGGGACGACACGAGATTAAAGCAAAAGAACTACAGTAATCAAAATCACTATGTTGAAATAGCGCTTAACCTGTACTGTACCGTAGGATACAGTAATAAAAGTCCCCAGCAAGCAATGTGGCAAAAATGGCAGGAGAGACCACCTATCCACCTCCAAAGATGAGGCAAGACTGACTCTGTCACCCTTCAGTGGGTCTCATATAAGCTGAGAAGTGTTGCCATAACGGTAGCAGTGCTCACACGGTCGTGGTAACTGGTACAGTCTGGTACAGGCAGTTACAAGGAAAGTACATTAATGACGGCTATATCCGTCGCTGGGACTGGGGAGTTACTTATCTACTGACGGCTATAACCGTCGCTGGATCTGTAAGGGTTAATAAAATCAAATTTTTAAATATAAGAATGCAATCACCACATAGGGTGTACATCACTACATGAGCAAGTTAATCTGGTTCCCAAGCAAACTAATCGCACATATAACATAGCACTATCGTCACAATCAAGGAATTAGCAGGTAATGGATTCTCACACTTTTATATCCCTGTGTCCTTCCGACAGTACCTGTGCAGTAATATACAGTACCGGTACTTTACAGTGTTAATGAAATATACAGTATTCTTTTATTTTTGATATGCCCATTTAATTATAACCTCTTCCTGATACAGTATTTACTATGCCCTGTTTCTTTTCAACTGACGGTAAGTTGCAAAGTTCCCATCAAAATTTCTCAGTTAATTTGAAAAAGTTGTAGTGAAATATGGTGCAAATGTTGTTGTTGTTGTTGTTCCCCAAACAGCCCCAAGGCCCCGAGCAAGGCCAAGGCCATAACCGAGTGCCCCCACAGAACCCTCCCCGCCGACCACAACAAAGCCCGGGTGACCGAAGCCACTCCATGGCGGGGAGCTGAGGAGGGTGCGGAAACGCCCGGGAAACCAAAGATCCACCCAGGGCCCTGTACCCCTCAGCAATTATGAAGAGAAAGTTAAGGGGCAAAGGAAAAATGTGACGCTTTGGCTTCCAATGTTGGTAGATTGGGAGGTCAATCCACGGAAGAGACGCCGTCACTTGAGATCTAGAAAATATATAAGTAAAAGGAACAGTCAGACTAAGCTATGGGTATGGCAGAGATCGCTCAGTTCTCACTCATGGTGCTAATTATATAAACTTGGTCTTCATATGATGCAGAGACATAGAAGTTTCATATCTTTCCATTAAGTATAGAGAAATTAGCTGTTAAGGGATTCAATTTACCGTCAGATGAAATAAAACAGAGTATAATTAACCTACTTTTCTGTTTTGATATACTGTACAGTACATTATTGGTATACCTGTGGTGCAATGGTTAGCGTGTCTTGCTCTCAAATGAAAGTTCTGGGGTTCAATTCTCTGCCAGAGAGAGAACTCTGGGCAGTCTTCTCACACCCTGTACCTTGGTGGTTCACCTAACGGTAAATTTTAACCAGGGTTTACCCGGTTTAGTAGACATTTGTGACGTCCCATCTTGGGAGATAAATTGTGATAGCCTGGATAATATGCAGTAGCCCCTGTGTATCAGGCTGGATAGTTCAGCCAACTCAGGCTCCAAAAGGGCAAATACACAGATGAACACTATAGCAATGCGCAACCTAACGTGTGCTCCAACTAATGTAGTTTGTATGCATCACTTAAATTCTACCCTTTCCAACAGACACCCGTTTGTGACAGTGTTCCACTTGTTGTTCCGAGTGTCGGCCCTACTGGTGTACGAGCTGTGTAGTTGGTTCAGTGATGGCTTCATCGGACCCTTCATTTCTATCGTTCTACTACTCTCTATGGACTTCTGGACTGTCAAGAACATCACAGGTGGGGGATCTTATGTTGTTTTTGTTGCCTATTTGTCATTATTAACTATATTTTTCTCAATATTATCATCATCATTATTGTTAACTTATCTTCATGTGAGTGGAATTTCAGTGTTAGTTGCATTGTTTCTTATTTATTATTAACTTTTTGATCTTTGTATATCATCATTCTTTAGGTAACATTCAAGGAGACTACTGCAGGACTCTTCTTCTTCTTACCTCTGACTGGGTATAGGGTATCCTAGTGTTTACTAGCATATACCCCTTTGAAAAGACATTAGCCTAACCTAACAACCTTACCTAACCTAACCTAACCTAGTATTATAGGTGGGGGCTGCCACCCCCGCTTTGACTTAGATTTTTGGTGTATTTGTCTGTGAAGTGGGTATTTTTCAATTTGTTGATAACGAAAATCCTCCATGCAGACTATATGGAGAAAAATATGACGAATCTATTGGTGCCTATTTTCTCTAATAAATTGTTTCTCATAATGTCGCACTACTGTCCTTGAATATTATCATTCTTTATTATCATAATTTTCTTTCTCTATATGGACTTCTGGGCTGTCTAAAACATCAAAATGGGGGATCTTATGCTTTTGTCACCATTTCAATATCATCATACCCAAGGTTTGCAAGGGGTAGGATCCAGTGGCCCCAGTTCATCCTGGTGGAATGAGGAATAAGGACGGCCTCCGAGGCAGTCGGGAGCCTGCGTCCTGGGGATGGTAATATTTATGTCTCTGCTTTGCTTTCTTACCTACCGGTTGTTGTTGTTGTTCCCCAAGCTGCCTGGCCGAACAGCCCCAAGGCCCCGAGCAAGACCAAGGCCATAACCAAGCGCCCCCACAGAACCCTCCCAGCCGACCACAATAAAGCATGGGTGACTGAAGCCACTCCATGGCGGGGAGCTGAGGAGGGTGACAGAAACGCCCGGGAAACCAAAGCCCCACCCAGGGCCCTGTGCCCCTCAGCAATTATGAAGAGAAAGCTGAGGGGCAAAGGAAAAAATGTGACGCTTTGGCTTCCAATCTTGGTAGATTGGGAGGTCAATCCACGGAAGAGACACCGTCACTGGAGATCTAGAAAATATATAAGTAAAAGGAACAGTCAGAGTAAGCTATGGGTATGGCAGAGATCGCTCAGTTCTCACTCTGATAGACCAGCCCATCACCATCTTACCTACCGGTAATATGACATACCGGAACCGGTACCCAACATCACATAAACCATGCTAGTTTGATGACAAAACATTGTTTTGGAGAGGGGGACCCACAGAAATTGAGTTGATTTTGGTTAATAAATTTAATGTCAAAATGTACCTTTAGTATTGTACATTTGAAAATTTAATTTAATTAATTAATTTAATTTTACTTAATTTTATAGGTAGTGTTTTCTTATTACTATTTCATACTTTAGTCGGTTTATTTTCATCTGATGGTAAATTGCCATGTCCTTATCTTCATTAATCGGCTATTTTGAAGATTTATAGCGAAATATGTTGTTAAGCCATCCAGCCCCAGAGTCCGCCATTGCTCGATGCCTACTTTTGTTACGCACCGCCCCAGGGTCGGCCATTGGATGTCAGCTATTCTCGCCTTATTTAAATAATTTTATACCTCTCAAAAGGCTCGTAGGGGTCTCATATTTGTACACATTGTAGTTTAGGATGTGGGGCAAAGTTGGCATCCCACAAAGACCACCCTGGGCCACTTCATTTTGCTTAATGTTAATTAATAAAGAACAAATAGGAAAACTGCCTGGGACTGGGCGCTGCATTAGTTACTATTTTGGATGGGGCTTAACCCTCCTGGCCCGGGCAGGCTCTCAAAATGACAGTGTGGGCTACCCGGGCGATCTGGCCGAAAAACGTCTAGGCCTAGGCTACCGTATTTTTGTTTAGTTTAACTGCTAGAAATTTCCCACGCATCTATAAATGTAGTGCGGTTTCCAATCTGTAGACTGGAGTTGAGTAGAGCTCTCTATGTCAACTGGTTCAG